>CAJHQQ010001614.1:0-89417 GCA_905132885.1 Moricandia moricandioides
TCTTCAACTTGCTCTTCTTCAGGGACCGTGATTTCTGAGAGGTCCATGTAAGCTCCACAGCTACCATCTTGTGTAGTTAAAATTGCTGGTTATGCCCCTGTGTTCATATGATATCCACCCCTTGAAAAAACTTGGGCCACCCCGAAGAAACTTGGTGGGATGAAGTAGAACTCATTTTCCCATCCCTTGAGCATTCTGCTACATGGATATCCCCTTAGTACTCCTCAGGTCCTCAACATACCTCTGGCAGGATTATTGGTCTCAAAATGACCGATTGTCCATGATCTTCAACACTTTTGTTTAAGATTTTTACTAACAGTCTATGTACTGTCCTTATCATCTCTTACAGCAATCTAGCAATGTTACCCATCGGGATAGTCAAAAGACTGAGAGCACATTCAACAAAATCATGCTCAGCCTCAGCCAAAACAACTTTGTGTTTCTCTTCTCATCAATGAGAAGTTCAATCTAAACTTAACACTAGTAGCCATTGGAGATGCAAGGAAAAACGAATAGAAACGAAAAATGAGAATGATAAGTGATTGAGACTTTTGAGTAATACGCTTGACAAACTATGAACATTAACCTCGTATACTTATATTGGAGAACCAGAGGTTATGAATCTCAAGAGGTCAGTCAATGAAAATAATGAACCTCGGTAGTCGTATGGTTTGAATATGGAATACAAATTCCAAAGAAATTAATGTGATCAGTGAATGCATATCCACATATATATATATTATATGCTTGTTCAATGATTGAATTTTTTAAAAAAAATTTTTTGCTAAAAGAATTAAGAATATACCCTTGGATTCTTCGTCCCTATTCCAGTTACAAGATAAGGTCCTGACGTTTGCCATTACCTGCTTATAACACTAACACCCTTCAGCCGTATGCAAATATATATATAATGAACGAGACCTTGAGAGTTGAGAGAGGCCTTCTCAGTCTTGGGAATAATTAATCAACCTATTGGTTAAATTATTATAAAGCTTTACCATTTTAGTTATAGGAAGAAACGGCGTTTGAGAACAATTTTTACATGTGAATAAGATTGATGTTTCCCGAATCTTCGTCTTTGATTAATGCTTTGTTTCATCTGGCTGGGACGGCCAAAATTGTTTGATATATGGGTCGTTGTTCCTATTAGAGTACGCAATAGTTAAAATAAAGGCATAACGAATAAAGATCGCGCTATAGGTTAATCAGTATTTTATCCAGTCAACGGAACCATACAAAGAATAACATGTTTGATTGGTAGCTATAGTTTGAAGTAGTTGTTAACCTCTATTTGTTTTATACCAATCCAACATGCGGTTTAGATATATGGTTTAAGCATGCCGCCCGAACTTAGAAGTTTAAAAGAGACAGCAAACTGCTTGCAAAACATATGTTTAGTATCTATTTGTTACCATCGTATTTATTAAAAACATACGTTTTAACTGTATGATTATGATTTAGGACATATTATTGTATGATGAGAAACCGATAAATCGTTTTACAAACTTATTGTATCAGCAGACTTAGGTGACGTTGGTTAAACGTGTGAGACAAAGATTCGCTGATGACTTTTCCGACCAAACCAACTCCCATTTTTGAAACCTAACCTAAACAAAAAAAAATAGTTCCAACACCTTTGTTTGACTCTGCACCTTGACTTTTCCCTCAAACCGGTTAGCTACCATCGTTTAATATAATATTTAACCGGGTCAAATTCCACCAACAGAACCGAAGTCTTTCTGTGGCACAAGAGTCTTGATCACCTCTGAACGTGGCTAAGACGATAGATGTTTCCATTTGAATCATTCACCATTTCATAAAAATGTAAAAAAAAATATTAAAATGAGAATATTTGTATACACGCAAACGATTCTCAACGACCCCTCACCCGCAAAGATAAAACGCAGTAGCTGACCTCAAATAATCTTAATATAAAAACTATCTTCAAACTGCATTACCTGTTTTTAGACGTTACCTTTCTCTCTCTCTTTCTCAAAATCCTCTCCTAAAATCCTAAATATTACCTCTCCATTTTTCTTTTCCTCTCTTCGTCTTCGGCTTACCTCTAATCCGAAAACCACCATGAGGTTTTGCTTTCTAGGTTTATTATCATTCTTCCTTATCGTTTCTCCCGTCTCCGCCTGGTTCTTCCCCAACTCCACATCCATTCCACCTTCTCTACGCAACACCACACGCCTTTTCTGGGACGCTTTCTCCAACTTCACCGGCTGCCACCACGGCCAAAACGTGGATGGTCTCTCCCGCCTCAAGAAATACTTCCAACGTTTTGGTTACATCCCCGAAACCTTCACCGGCAACTTCACCGATGATTTCGACGACATCCTCAAAGCCGCCGTGGAGTTATACCAGAAGAACTTCCGGCTTAACGTCACCGGAGAGCTCGACGCGTTAACCATCAAACACATCGTGATCCCGCGTTGCGGGAACCCTGACGTGGTCAACGGTACGTCGTTGATGCACAACGGGAGAAGAAAGACCTTCGAGGTCAACTTCTCCCCCGGGGGACGTGTACCTCGTTTGCATACGGTCAAACACTACACGCTCTTCCCCGGGGAGCCACGGTGGCCGAGAGACCGCCGTGACTTGACCTACGCGTTCGACCCGAGAAACCCATTAACCGATGAGGTCAAGAGCGTGTTCGCACGCGCCTTCGGACGGTGGGCTGAAGTGACTGCGTTAAACTTCACGAACATTGAGTCTTTCACCACGTCCGACATCACGATAGGGTTTTACACGGGAGATCACGGCGACGGAGAGCCTTTTGACGGCGTGTTAGGCACGTTAGCTCACGCTTTCTCTCCTCCGAGCGGGAAGTTCCACCTAGACGCAGACGAGAACTGGGTTGTCTCCGGGGACCTCGACAGTTTCCTCTCCGTTACGGCGGCGGTTGATCTTGAGTCGGTGGCGGTTCATGAGATAGGTCATCTTCTTGGTTTAGGACATTCCTCGGTGGAGGAGTCGATCATGTATCCGACCATAACAACGGGAAAGCGTAAAGTTGACTTGACGATGGATGACGTGGAAGGGATACAGTACTTGTACGGTGCGAACCCTAATTTCAACGGCACATCTCCACCGTCCACCACCACTCCTCAACGAGATACTGGTAGCTTTGCTGCCGCTTGGAGAATCGACGGTTCATCGAGGTTGAGGATGTTCAGTCTCTTGTTGTCAACCGTTGGATTGTTCTTGTGGTTGTTACCGTAGATGAATTTTTATTTAGTTTTGAGTTGACATCAAATCTTAATTCTTTGTGTTATTAAAGAATGGGGATATACACACGTATTCATACATTGGTTTCTTTTTTTCACATATACTTTCTGTATATAAAATTGCTTCAGATAAAACTACAGGCTACCAATGTTGATTTTTGTGTGTTATGCATTGTTTTTTTGAACTGATGTGTGTTAACATTGTTTGTTATAGACTTTAGTGATTAGTATTCGTTACATACTAAAATCACGTTGAACACACTAGACATTAGCCTCTCTTCCGTTTTTTTTATCAAATGTGTAACGCTCTGACCGTGCTAATAGACCATTCACGCCCGTTTTCTTGGCCCTTGTGCCCCATCCCGTTTCAATAGTCGGTGCGTATATTTTTCAAAGCTCGAAATCATTGTTTAATGTTCCTGCAATCACCACTCGACATTTCTCTGTGTTTTGGCCTCACTCACACGATACCGCAAATCATTTCTCGAGTGGTCACTCATTTTCCACTTACTCCAGTATAAACACTCTTAACCCTAAAATTCTAAACGGATATGTGGCGAAAAAAGTAACTACACTTTAGTGACATAGATAATCAAATCAATTATCTTAATACTTTTTCCATATCACAACTCAAGATGTTACAAAATGATTCTTCGAGAAATAATGTTCATATAAGATTTTCAAAATTAATCATAGGTTATGCAGGTAATTTGCAATGTATATGATTTTGAATTCTACGAATGTTTTCAAACTTTTGAACGGTATATTGTAGTCATGTATACGTAAGTAGAAACATATAAATAGCTTCTAGTTTCTTCCTATTTGTCGGCAATTTTTATCATGCTTTATGGTAAATGATCACATTGACAAGTGAAACATGAAAATGATGGCCACACACCACAACATGTTCCCAAAAAAAAGACTCACATCTACCTCATGTCTTAATTCATTTTTCTACAAAGGATGGGGATGTTGCATGAGAACAACCCAATTTCGAAAGGTATCAAACTAAATCCGAACTAAAATTAAAAATTACATAATCAGTACTAAAATTTCTATTATCTAAAATATTCGATCAAAACCTGATCCTGATCCGATATCTGAATGTCTAGGCATAGAGATGTATATACATAATTGGTTTCTGACATTCTGTCAACAAGTTTTCACATATAATGCTTCAGATAAAACTAAACAACGTTTGATTTTCGTGTTATACATTCTTTTGTCTCATTTGTTTTATCAAAGAATTTGGCAACTAGTAATTAATTGCATATTAGAAATACGTCGAAATAAGTATGCCATCAGGCTTTATTTTTGTTTATTATCATTTGTTTGGCAACTGACATCGACCATTGCTGAAATCCAAACTATCCAGTTATTCTTCTTTATTCCCTCGTTACCACTTACGACTTACGACTTACTATGACCAAATAAATAAAAAAAAATCATATTGAAAACCTTTTTGTTTGTTTGTTCTAATGGTTATTTTAATCGATTAGAAGTTCATACAATAGCAATGTACGTATGATTTTTTGTTTTTTTTTTCAATTGTTTATATATCATAGTTGCGTCTACGTAAATAGCTGAATGGAAAAAAAAATCTACTCATTTGTTAGCCATTATTCAATCATGTTTGTAGGATTAATGATCACATTGATTAGTTCACAATTCCGTCCGTATTATTATCCATTAAACCTAGTTCATGATTCAGTAATGATTTGTGTCTTTTCATTAAATGATGAATTACTGTGGAAGCCCCGTTTAGTTAATGTTTCCCTAAAAGTTTAGGAATCCAAATCCAAAACTAAATTGCATTATCAATTATACATATTAATAAAAAAATAGGAATTCTAATATGATGCATAAAGATGTATATTTTCATAAGATAGTTTTTTTTTTGCTTAATCTTTCAAAATAGTTCAATAGGATATAAAACAAGATCAAATATCTCAAATAACTTTTTTTGAAGTTTTTATTACAAAAATAGACATTGAGAGAAAAAATAACCAAAATAGAACTTTTTTATTTTGAAATTTTTTTAATTTTTAAATCTCAACTCCAAAACTTCCACCTTATAACCGTAAACCATAAGTTTAGATTAATTAACCAAAAGAAATAAATATATATTTACATACTTTAATAAAATTTATTTTGATTATTTTTCTTTTTGAATGCTATTTCTGGGACAAAAACTTTTGTAAGTCTATTTTGGTATTTATCTCTATAAATAAACTCTTTAAATGTAATTTTAACAAAATATTAAATATAAAGCTTCAATGTAGTAATTTCATAGTTTATAATAACCCGCTGTTAGAAATTATGAATTATTATCCAACATTCAATTACAAAACAGAAGTCACAGTTCAAAAAAATTAATTCACAAGTTAACCATCGACATTACTGGAGTGTAATCCTTATTATATGGATCAAAAATATTGTTCTTGGACATAATTCAGCATAAAATTCCAAAAATAGCTTACATTCATTTGTCCATGATTCAATAAATAAAATACCCTAGTGAAAAGGTGGACATAATAGACCGTAAATAAAACTAGAGATCAAATGTGAAACACCGTATAAATCCGAGGGCATCTCATAAATAAAATTGCGGTTGGTGTGTGAAGCCACCAGGTCTCTCTCGCTTCGCACTACGCAGCTTCCAAGGCGAGTCTGTCACGAACGTCTCTGTCTCCGGCGAGCGGTTAACTTCCCGACTATTGTTTTCCGGATAATTTATCGGTATCTTATCGTATAAGGTATACCCTGAGTAATCGTATCTCTCGATTATAACCTTTCTTCAGGAACCTCACACACACACACTCTCTGTTTCTGATTTTGAGTAGATTCGACTCTATATTGGCTAGGTTTTGAAGGAGGTGATTGTGTTTCCTTGGTTTTGTTTGAGTTTGGCTGCAGTTATTTCCTAGGGTTTCGTCCTCAAATGTCAGAAGCTTCTAGGCGGAGTAGGGTCACTATTACTCTAGGCCGTAGCGGCCAGGTACGTTTCTTCTCATGCTCTAGCTCTAGCTCTCTCAATGTGTGAGGGAGTAGCTTGATTTGGTGTATGATTAGGGCTTTGAGAATCTGGAGATGAACCTGTTCTATTGTTTGCATACGAATAAAGATCTTGTGGTGTATGATGAGCTGAATTTAGGAAAGTGTTCATCGTTGATTTATCTTTTGCAGGTGGTAAGTCGAGATGGAAGTGATTTTGATGAGTTGCCCAGAGTTGGGACCAAGCGGTCTGTCAAAGAAAGACTAGGGAATCAGCTTGATACTTCTTCTTACGGAAGTGATGCGGTCAGTAAAAGGTGTTTCCTTTTTTCCTTCTTATGTTTGTATTACTGCAATCATATTGAGCTTCTTAACTTGTGATATCTCTGTTATTGTTGACGAAAGTTAGGCCCTTTCTTTGGGTTCATGGGGTTGGGAATAGAGTATTGGATTTTAGGTGATGGGTTGGGAAAGTTATGCTTTGTGTTTTTGGATTTTAGGCAATGGCTGAGGTACGGTGTTTTCTCTTCTTTGTTTTGTGTAGGCAAAGAGGGGAAGCCAGTTTCAGTGGAAATGGTATTAATACATGAATTACTGGATACACTCTTGCATCTTTGCTGATTTTCTGACCCACCACTCTATGTTACTATTACTAAGATTTGCAGATCAGTCAAAATGATCTACGTTTCAAGCTGTTGCAAAAAAATGCACAAAGACGGGCTCAGAGCGAGGAAGGCAGCACTATGGATCTTCGTGAGAAGCTGCTCTCCAAGTCCAAGAGTGAGCAGATTCCTCGTAGCTTTGATGCTCGACCTCGTATGGCTGACCCGAGGGATGACCCGTTACCTTCATCAAGAACAGCTGGTGGTCCCTCTCAGATGCTTTCATCAAGCAGTTCTTATGCTCCATGGACCCGGGATGATATACGACGGAGATCTCCAGAGAGGGTTATGAGTACTTCCAGGGGTCGATCACCACCAAGAAATGCTGGTAGTATCAATGGCACTCCAAGGACTCTTTCACCACTGAGGAACACCAGAAGCTTCACTGGTGGTTCTAGGGATTTCTCACCGCCAAGAAATGCTGGAAGAATGATTAGCCATCCAAGGAATATATCGCCACCAAGAAGTGCTGGAAGGATGATTGGCCATCATAGGGATATATCACCGCCAAGAAATGCTGGAAGAATATTTAGCCATCCAAGGGATATATCGCCACCAAGAAATGCTGGAAGTATCAGTGGCACTCCAAGGGCACTATCACCACCCAGGAACACCAGAAGCTTCACTGGTGGTTCTAGGGATCTATCACCGCCAAGAAATGCTGGAAGAATATTTGGCCATCCAAGGGATCCATCACCTTCAAGAACGACTGGAAGGATGATTAGCGCTCCAAGGGATCTATCGCCGCCAAGGAACCCCAGAAGCTTCAGTAGTGGCTCTAGAGCTCTGTCCCCAACTAGAAACGTGGGAAGCAGCTACATGGGTTCTTCTCGGGGGTTTTCTCCTTCTAGGAATCCTGGAAGCTACGTAGGTTCTTCAAGGGGTTCTCCTCCATCAAGGAGCATTGATGATTTCCATGGACGAAGCAGGATGGTTGATGATGTTAGACCATCACCGTATGCAGTTAGAGGTGTAGTAAATAATCAAGCACCAGGAAGTGGCACTACTTTCACCAGGCCAATGTTACCTCCTCCGGTCCCAAACCCTCATCCATTGCCTCCTTTGAGTCAGCTTCCTCCACTGGGAAGTATGATGCAGAACAGTCCCTTCCCTGTAAGATCTTTTCTTCTTCTAAATTTGTGGATGTCGTTTCTTTCTGTTTAGTATTTCTATACATTGTGCGAGTCTCCTTCACATTTACCATCTGCATTATGCTCCAGAATCACATGGCACTTTAAGGCCCATAATACTAATATTTTTTGTTCAGATGGTCAAAACTTGTGAGCTTGGCTCTGCTTATACATGTGGTTATAATATGTCATGTATATCTCTGATTGGTGCTATAAACAGATGGAAGAGCCTCTAACAGTAGACAGCTTTCTAAATTCACTTGGACTTGGAAAATACTCCCTTGCCTTTAAGAGAGAGGAAGTAAGTGTGCCCATATCCAAGGCTTTTTCCGTTTTGGCTTTTGTGCTAGATTTTATGAAAAATGATGATTAACTTGTTATCTGAGCTCGACTACTATTGACAAACAGGTGGACATGACGACGATAAAGCAGATGAAAGAAAGTGATCTAAAAGATCTCATCATACCAATGGTACTTTCCTTTTGATGTCTATCTAAAACAGTCGAGATTGATCACTCTACTTTTAGCAGATGTTTTGAACTTTTGGTAACATTCCATTGATTCAAATGCAGGGTCCAAGGAAGAAGATTCTACAGGCCATAGCGTGTCTTCCAAAACGGTAGCAGCTGTGAGAAACGGGTTTGGCCTCTCCCTGATTCTTACTCTTGTGGTCATAATTGGCCTTTTGCGGATCAAAACTAAGAAGAAACTCTTCTCTCTGGATGATTGTAGTCAGAATGTTATTCTCTGTGATGCAATTGTCTCTTTTTTTCTTCTAGACAAGTTGTCGACCGAATCAGGCTAGTCGTGTCTATTTTGAAACGTGACATGCATTTTGGTGAATTGTAACCTTTCTCGAATTAACATATTTCAATCCTAGTCCCATTCAGTTACGTACTTGCGTTGCTAGTAACTATTTCTAGACCCTGGTGCAGTTTACAAATCTATTCTAATCAGAAAGAAATAAGCAAATAAGTTTAGATGCAGAACATCATGACTGGAGGAATTCATAACCACTCTTTTAATTCTCAGTTTTACTACTATCTGAAAATGTAATAAGACTCCATTACATATATTTAGATCATGGGGAAAGTATCTCAGAAAATAAAACAAAAAATATAATTGGATAAAGGAGACTACCGTAGAATGTAGGCCTTTCCGCCAGTTTAGTTGGACCAAAAGGAAACTTAATGGGCTTTCGACGTGTATCTGATCTTCAGACTTGGCAACCCCTCCTTTGACTCTTTAGGGTTCTTCCTCAAAATCCTGCAAAAACCCCCCATTTTATTGCCTACAACGGATACAAGAAGAGCTTCGATTGCTAAAGATGAGTTTGATTCTCAGATTCAGACAACACTTATCAACCAGGCTATCTCAAACCTCCAGATTGTCACTCTCGTCCCGGAGTTTCGGACAACCTGCGAGAAAACAAGATGAAGAGGAAGAGGAAGAAGAAATAGATCAGAGGAAGCTCCCAACCGATTACGATCCCGCCACTTTCGATCCGACAGAACACCGAAGTCCACCAACAGACCGCGTGTTCCGTCTCGTCGACGAGATCTCATCTCTAACGTTATCAGAAATCTCAGAGCTCGGCGCCATTATAATGAAGAAGAGAGGCATCACGGAGATACCAACAGTGGCCGTTATGAAACCCGGAGCTGTCGGTGCCGGGGTCGTTCAGGGACCAGGCGGCGGCGGCGGTGGTGGGGGAAGTGAAGAAGCGAAAGTGGAGAAGACAGTGTTTGAGATAAAGCTTGAAGGGTTTGAAGCTTCTGGGAAGATCAAGATCATAAAGGAGGTGAGGAGTTTTACTGATCTGGGTCTTAAGGAAGCTAAGGAATTGGTGGAGAAGACTCCTTCTGTTTTGAAAGCTGGTGTTTCCAAAGAAGAAGGTGACAAGATTGTTGAGAAGCTTAAGGCTCTTGGCGCTAAAGTTGTTCTTGAGTGAATCAAAGCAAGGTTTTTGTTTACTCTTCATCTTCTATTTTTTTTTTTGCTTTGGTTCCATCTTAATAGGAGCTAATAATGTAGTAGATTACACACTTAAGCAGCTTTGTCTCATTGTTATCATTGGTGGTTTTGAAGATGTATCCATGTTTGCGAACTGTTATGTTCTAGTTAGTTTTGTTTTATGTCTTTGGTCTTCACTTAGTTTCAAACATATTAGCTTTGTCTCCTCCAACTAGTTTCCAACACGTGAGGTTGCGATTCTGCGCATACATATATGTCTAAATAGTAGATTGCGATTCTGCGCATATGGTTGGAGTTAAAATTAGTCAGCCAAGCCTGGACAATGTGTTAGTCAGTTTCAGAGACTCGTATCCTTTTATCCTCTAGTGAACAGTGGGATAGTGTGGGTGGGTTTCAGGGTCAAACTCGCTTCCTGCGCCAACAAGGTGCAAAACATTTTCGTAATACTGAAACTTGATATTAGTTTAGTCAATCTCAAAATCATTGTCGGCATGCTATGTAATATTTGGAGATTCAAAACTCTGTGCTTGTAATTCCGCAAGCAAAAAGGAAGCCTATATTGCTCTCATTGTTAGTTTTATTTCATAAGTGACATTATCTTTAGTTGTTCAAAGGGCTCAACATGTTAAGAAAGGACTAGATATGCTTTTGGCTTGCTATTTTTTAGGTTTTCGACTATTATAAATTTTCCCAGAAGCAGAAATATTCAGATTCTTATTGTACCAAGCTTACTTAAGAAACTCTTGTGTGTGTTAAGTTCTACCAACCTTCTTAACTTAAGGACCTCTACATTTTTGTAGCTCCTTAGATTCTCCTTCGGTTTTGAAAGTGAGATTGTCAAAAAAGGTGAGAAGATCGTTGAGAACTTAAAATGGTGTTGCGTCAAGGCCAAAATTGTGGTGGTGGTTCTTCAGCTCGACAACTAAAGCCCATAAGAATGCTTGATAGGTTGAAGAGGAGAAGACTACTCCAGACATTGTTTAAGTTTTGTATGTGGTAACTGATAAGGATCAAACCCACATCTCTCTGGATCTCTTTTAACCCACACTTGCGTCACTTGACTTTCAACATATATATCTATAATAAAGCACAAACCATATAAGAAAAAAGGGTGCAGAGGATTCTAAACCACAGAGATCTGTACCCAAGTTTGCTTGAGCATGCGCATCAGTGATGCATTCCTAAGACAATATCCATGAATTGAAACGTCAAAATAAGAAATGATGAGACTAAACACTTATAAAGATTCACTCTCCTAATGATCATTCATCATTCGAGGTTGAAGCGGCTTTTGCCGCATACTTGACCAAGACACCGGTTAACAGAGCCTTCTCCTTTACCTTTAACCTGTGAAATAGTAATTACAGACATCAATCAGTCAAGTAAGAAAAAAATCTACATTTGTTACTGTTTTAACCACAAAGATTGCTGCATGTTTTTACCTCTTTGAAGATCCAGGAATCTCTATGCTTGAGGACTTCTTCCCTTTCACAACAATCTTTTTCTTCTTCTTCTTCTCTCCTTCCACTCTACCACCAGTTTTTGCTTCTGGTTTATCAGAGCCAGCTCCTCCACCAAAGAGTTTTTCTCTACCTAGAAGCTTCAGCTCCAGCCTACGGATTCTATCAATCCTTTCCTCATCTGAGGATGATACTGAACTTTTCAGAGGTTCAAATTTCTCTTCAGCAGCTTCGTCTTCATCAGCCCTTTCCTGTTCATCATCATCATCATCATCATCCACACGTGCTTCTGCTACAGCTTCCTCGGATTTTCTCACCGCTTGGAATGAAACTAAAGGTGCTTCTAACTCCTCGTGTTCTCTAGTCTCTCGCTTCAGAACTTGTTTATGAGACCTTACATTGGTTTTAGAATCAGGCCTCGGTTCTTTGGGAGATTCTATGCTACTTGAGATAAGATTACGCTCATCTTCTTCTTCTTCTTCTTCTTCTTCTTCTTCTTCTTCTTCCACTTCTGTTTCATCTTCATCTTCGTCTGAATCATACGATGACTCTTCCCATGACTCCACAATAGTATATTCTTCAACAGCACCAACACTAGAAACAGCTTCTAAACCAGGGAAAGGAAGCTCCTCAAAGACTGTATCAGAGCATAGTTCCTCAGAAACTGATTGGTTTGAAGCAAACTCCACAACCTGACATTTTATCTGCTTTACAACCTTCCCAAATGATAACCTCTGTCCATTGAATTGCTCCACAAACCTAACAACAAAACCAAACTCTTGCCTCATCACCAAAGATAGCAATACTAATCTACAAACATCAGAAGAGTCTCATACCTATTTGCATCAACCTCACTTTTGAAATCAACAAGAGCAAACCCTTTGCAGACAGGATCTTTAGTCTTCTTATTACCAGACACAGCTGGTGCTATCTTCAAGACCCCACTCACTTCTTTAAAAGCAACCTTGAGATCTCTGTGAACATTCTTCTTCTTAGGAAGATTGGTTACACGAACACGGAACCCACTTTGAGTTTCACCTATATAATCATTCAAAAGCTAAATGAGATTTGATCAAACAAAGTATGAGAGAGGAAAAAGAAAAAGTCGAAACCTTTGATGAGATTATCGTCGCGTTTAAGCTTGAGAGGATCGTTCTTGAGCTTGTTGAGATTAGCAGCTTGAGCTTTCCAGCTTTGCTCAATCTCTTCGAGGAGCTTGTCTTCTATTAAAGTATCGTACTTTTTACCAACACCAAACCCACGTGGCTTCTTCTCTAGCCATCGCTTCATCTTCTCCATTGGCAAGAGCTCTCCTTCGTCTTCGTCTTCGTCTCCTTCTCCTTCAGCTTCTACTTCAAACTCATCCCAATCTTCATCCTCATCTTCTTCTACATCATCTTCGATACTGCTTCTACGTTTGTTTACAGCGAATGAGCGAAACCCATCACTCCTTTTGACAACGACTGCTCGAAATCTACGAGGAAATGAGATATACGAAGAGGTTGTGAAACAGAGAGAACTCAGATGTACAGACGAAGGAGGAGAAGAAGAGGAAGAAGAGGAAACTATGGAACATGGTGAGTTGAAACGAGAATGGAGCAAAACGGAATTGCAGAGCGAAGCTCCGTTCATGCTTGTGTTGTGTGTGTTTCGTTATCTTCTTCGTCGGGGAAGAAAGCTTTGCAGAATCGCAGACAAAAGCGTTCTCAATGGGCCTGTTGGGTCTCAAATAAAGCCCATTATGTTGATATTTATCCATTTGGGCCCATGCGTTAGTTTCAATCATCTACAACAAGAGATTTTATTGAAAGACGTACGAATATGTGAGACAACATCATCTCTCAAAGGCCCAGGTTTCATGAACTTCGTAACTAATTATAATTATATTATATTTTTCTCTTCTGTTTTTCACCTCTTTAGTCTTTACTAATGTAGTAATGCGGTTTAATAGCCGTGACAAAAATCAAAGGATCCAGCTAGACTCTCTTGAGCTTGTGATAAAAAAAAAATATTGACATTTAAAGTTACTGAATAGATAAAGAATGGATGTGACGATTAAATAAAAAGCTAATTAGAAGAAGAAGAAATCAACAATATCAAATACATATTTAGTAACGAGAGGTGTCAGGGAGAGGAGTGTCATTAAGGAAGTGAATGAAGAGTGAAAGAGAACGTTTTGGCTGGAAGCTAGGAACTTGATGACCAGCTCCTCTCACGGTGGCAAAAGTCAACTTCCCTTTATACTCCTCTGTGTATCCTCCCACCTCTCCATCTAGGTACCACGGATGCCAAGCCGTTTTGTGAGTTAGATTCATCTTCTTGAGCGAGTACTTGGTGGATGTCACTGGGATTCTCCCGTCCATATCTCCGCTGAACACCCAGACGCGGATGCCCTCACCCATCAGCTCCTTGATCAAAGGAATCACTGTGGTGGGACTATCATTCCACGTCTTTATCACACTGCTGCATGGCATCCACTCATAAGGCAGCTTCGTACCGTTGGCGTGCAGGGCTACCTGAACATCCTGCCTGTTCAGGTAGGCCTGCACGTAATTGTCACTGCACGGGTCGAAGTTTCTTATTGTGGTCCCTCTCTTGGGCCTGCGAGTGAGCGAGGAGTTGAGACACAAGGGAGCATATATGTTGTAGATGTCCAGATAATATGTGTTCATGTCGATTTGGTCAGACACCACCGCACACTCCTCGGTCATCACACTCGCAGACTCCGTCCTAAGATCGCAGCTATTCTTGAGTTGAACCAAGGAATCCTCGGAGATCAGCGCGTGGCTCTCGAAAAAGTCGTACATGCCCATCAAGTCGGTCTCGTCGTTGATCACCGCGTTGCCTATCAAAATGCCCTTGAGATTGAGGAAGCTGGTCGGGTGATGGGCAAGGATAGTGTGGGCTAGCTGGGGAACATAGTGGCCGGCGTAGCTCTCACCGCCAATGTACAAGTCCCTGCCTTTGTACTCCGGGAACCTCTCAAGCCACTTGACCAAAAAGATGTAGTTGTCGGATGCAGTGTTCCTGTCCCCGTGCTTCTCGAGATCTGTTGTTGTGTTGGTGTAAGAGAATCCCACTCCTGCTGGGGATTCTAAGAACAACACGTTCGCAGCATTGTTCCATGCATATCGGTTTCTGAAGAGCGTTTTGCCGTCGCTGTGCACTCTGAATGGCCCAAGCTCTTGTAATGCTCCATATGCCAGTGACGAGCATCCCGGTCCTGTTAATTTCACCAACACATTAACAAATTTATATTCATATATTAATTAGTCACACATACATGGCCTAAAAAATAAAGTAGTCACCCATACAATTTATGTAACGAGTGCCGGTACTATAATCCCCAACTTTTTAAAGAAAACTAGATTCTCACCCGCCCTAAAAAGGGCGGGTTTATTTTTTATTTTCATTTTTTAAAAAAAATTAATTTTTATATTTATATTTTTGACATTATATTTATGTTTAATATTAATTTAATTTATTAGTTTTTTGTAATTATATTAAATATATCATGGTTACTAAATTTCAGTATATCACATGAAAATTACAAACTTTAGTCGTTATAGATTTTTAAAATTTCATCTAATTTATGTTAAATATATCTAAATGATTTAGTTTTATTATTATAATTTTTGATGATTTCAGATAATTTTACCCGTATTATAATTTTATATAATTTATATATTTTAAATTTTTGTTTTAACAAAGTTTACAACTAAATTTTTGTACATAATTTTAGGTAAGACACATTTTTAGTTTTATAGAGAAAATTCTAACCCATACTATCTAAAATATTTTATTATGTTAGATTTTGACATATTTTACAACACCAAATCATAAATTAAAAATACAATTTGATATTTTAATTTGTATAACAATATTATAAATAATTTTGCATAAACTGATAGATTGGACTTTTGTCAAATAATCATATGAAAATACTTATATAAAAATCAAAATAGTATAATCAATTGAATTTTATTTTAAAATATTAAAATTTATATGAAAATAATTAATCTTATAATAAAAGGATTAAATATGTTTTTGTTCAATTACTTTGTATTTGATAATTATTTTTAACTCTTATAGAATAACCCCTAAAATATTTAATCGTAAAAGTCAAATGTAATTTTGATCATTAATGTAATTAAATATTAGAATATTAGCTAATTTTAGTATTTTATTTTTATCAAATAGATATTTTTGTATCCAAATTAATATATATTAAATTTTATTTATAAAACAAATTAAAAATAAAAATAAATATTGTTTAATAAAAATCGTATCATATATTTTTATAAGTCCATGATAGTAGTAACTTGAATAGTTTTAGTAATCTTAAATTTTAGAATTAAATGAATAAATTATAAAAATTAAATATATTTATTAAATATATTTGTTAAACATATTTATTAAGTATGAATAGGTTAGTAGTCAAATCAAATGGAAAAAATAATTATAAATGTTTTTGCATCAAGTTTGATTTTATTTATAAATAAATCCCACTTTTAATGCATATATGATTTTGGTTTTTCACATACATGAAAATTATATATTTTAAAATTTGTTTCATGTACACAATATTCTCATTTTGATTTAGGCCTTTAGTCCACAGTTTATAGATAGTAGTGGATCCCACATAATATGGAACTAACGTAGTGGTCACAACTTACAATATTTGTATTTAACTTAAGATTAGTAGTTATCATATTTTTGTATTTATAATTAAAAAATAGGTCCAATGGCACAAATGTAATATTCCAGGGAAGATTAAGGGTAAAAAATAAGGATGTTTCTGTTTTAATAAATTAGATTATATGGACACAGATCTCCCAATTTGTAAAAAAAAACTTTATTATAATTTTCATTAAATTTCTTAGGGCATGATTAACCTCATTTTCTTAATTGGAGTTTTTAACTTCTTTTTTTTTATATATTTTTGTGCTAAGAACTGATTCTTAAAACTCTTATTTAAGAGTCGATTTTTAATTTTTATTAGTTTAAAATTAGAACAAAAAAAAGTTAAAAACTGACTTTTACCCGAAGCTAAGAATCCTTTTACCGGAGTTAATGATGGTTTTATAACCCTAAAATTTTAGAACCGGCTACACCAAAATCTCGATTTTGTAACAGAGAGCTAAGTGAGTGCTGATATATTGATCACCCTATTGCTACTAATATTTTAGTCATTTATAAATGTACTATATCCGACTATATGAATAACGTAGTGGCTAAAATAATTCACAAGTGGAGCTGTGCAACAGAGCACGCCGAGAATTACTCAGCATGTGACTTCTGAAACCCATTGAAAAGGTAAATAATTTTATCCAAGTTGTCGTTTTTTTTCTTTTTCGGGTTTTTATTGTGGAGTGTCTAAAAAGCACCAGTAGAGTTTTAGTGTATATTTGAACAAAAAAAGAGAGAGTTTTAGTGTATAAATAAAATAAGATTATTCATAAGAAGATATGTTAAGTAGTTTCTCATGAATATCTCAATATATCTTTATTTAAAAATCAATTTTTTTTTACTCTCTTTCTTACACTTTTTAGATATTAACAGAATATCGATCAATCAATAGTTAGAACGCCACGATTAATATATTTTGGAAACTATATAATATTATTCCATTGATTAATAAACAAAAATGAAATGTTAGTCTCGGAATCGTCAAGATCAAACTAACATTCTTGTTCATTTTTACCCAATAAAAAAACATTTTTGTTCATCTCTCTTCTCCTTTGCTAAATGTACGTAATTACTTATTCATAAACTTGTCAGTTATATCTAAATATGAACCAAGATAATAAATTAGTGTAACTCAAGAAAAAAAATATGTAGAAATTGGTGAGAAAATAATAGAACATAAAGTTTAGGAAAGTACCGCCGTTGAGCCAAATAAACAGAGGAGAAGAATCTTTAATGCTGGAGGAGGCTTCCACAAAATAGTAGAAAAAGGAACGTCCCGCGGATTCATTGACGGTGACATAGCCACCATACTGATCAAAATCAACTGGAGGTTGCCCGGGCAACCTCCCTATGAGATCTCTCTTTCTTAACTTCTTTTGGTTAACAACACTAGGGGACGACGAAGAAGACGGTTTCAAGTTTTTAACCGCCTTGAAATGGGCTGTGTCCATGGAGGAACCAACCCCTCTCTTTGAAAGGTAGAGGCGGCTCAGGGCGTGCACTTGGTTGCTGCACTCGACTTGAGACGAGGTATACATTAACATTAACACATATGCAAGTACATAACATGCGTGTCTTTTCCCCATCTTCTTATGTCTTTATTGTATTGAAGAAGAGAAAGAAAAAGACAGTTAAATGGAAGGAGAATGTGGGGTTTGGATCTTAAAACAAAAGGTTTGCTTTTTGGGTCAAAACCTCCAACTATGCAAATGATTGTTCTTTTTCAAATATTGTTATTTTATTTTTTCTTAATTTTTTTTAAACTATAACTAACTCAGATTATGGCCATGTGGTCATGTGGTGATGAACGATCATGTTGTGCCATGTGGTTGTGACTGGATGCTACGACCACATTAGTCCTAATCCTCACAATCACAAAGCACCGTTAAATAATTTACGTTACGCATTTAATCCACTTTTGAATTATGCTCAATAGTCAAGTAATATTTGCTAAGATCCCCTTATTATTTTCGAAGTAGAGAGCCTTTGATCTTAAGAAACATAAACTACATGCATCTATTTTTTTCTTTCCATCGTTTAAATGTCTAAAACTGAAACTATAAGACAATGATATGAGGTCGAACATGGGGTTGTCTTGTACGAGCCCGCTGGCCAGATCCGATGTTTCAGCAAATTCCTTTACAGTTATTTAAGATATAACAGTCCATATAGGTCATTGACCTCTTTAAATAATATGTTATATAGAATAAGTCACATTCTCTTTCTCGTCCTATTCCCTTTTAATTTTAATTACTACTAGGATATTTTGTGTAGTATATTTTTTTGACAAACTATATTTTGTTTTATTGTAGTATGCATGTTGCTATATTAGTTATCTTATTTTTATTGTATTGAATGTAACGTTTTTTTATATTTTATGTTATAAGTTTATTGGAAATTTTTATCATCTTTTTTAGACATTCTGTATAAATCGACTATGTTATAAATTTATGTTATAAGTTTATTGGAAATTTTTATCATCTTTTTTAGACATTCTGAATAAATCGACTATGTTATAATTTATAACATAGTTTTTGTTATAAATATAGTATTTTTTTGTTTGTTTATTAGCTGTGATTTTGTTTTCTGTTTATTTTTTCACATCTTACTATTAGTATTTTTTTCCTTAAAATGCTAAAAAAAATTGTTTAGTAGAATTTCTTGTTTTTTGTAAAGGGGCTATGATACAAAAATACTTTGTTTTCTTTAAATAATTATTTTTGGCTGCCGAAGAAGAACTATATGATATACATATTGACTAAGAGAACGACATTTTCATGCTTAATGCTGTATTCATATCTTGTTTTTATCTCTCTTTCGATGATTATGACAACTATTTATTTATTATGTGGTATCATCAAATATAGCATTTAGTCTTGTGATACCATCAATTTATCAAAATATAATCTTTTTCACAAACAAATAACATAATTGTTAAGAATGTATTTATAGCATTGGGCGGTGTGGCTTTTGCATTTCTTAAAAATATTGACAAATAAATTAGCCATAAATATCAAGTCTCACAACATTATTTTTTGTTAAACTCAGTGACTTTAAACCTGCACCGAACCGGCTTTTAGTCTGGATTAAACCATAAGCCGAACACATATTCGGTTGATAAAAACTGAGTTTGTTTGTAATTCACTATCAAGAATCAATTTTAATTTTTTTTTGTCTTTAAATCATTATATCTTCAATATTACAAGTAAAAACTTTCATATTTTCTGTTATATTTTTCTTTGAATTTTTATAATTTCTGATAATAAATATTTAAATTAAGATAATAGTTTTATATTTGAAATAAAAATATTGATTTTACATTTAATTTTATTTGGTTTGTACATAAATTGTATTTCATAATTATTTCTAATGAAAATTATAATAACTAAACTTAATAATTATATTTGTAAAGATTACCGAAGATAACTAACAAAACATTTAGATTTGAACTATATTGACTTATGACATAAAAAAATCATGTTCATTACATATTGGGTTAGAAAACATCAGTTAAAATCTATGAACATAAGCTCTACCTTAAGAATTTAGTGATGTTTCAATTTTATCTATTCAGAGTAATTAATCTGTCATTTCTTCCACGTTGATTTTTTGAGGCTTAGGTGGGTTGTAAAGTTTTCGAATTCCATTCCCAGAGGTGATTGCACAAGAAAGAGATTTTGGCGTTTGGATGGGAGATTGACGAAGAAGGCAGAGTGACACTAACCAAGTTTTTGGTGAAAATTATATGCTTATAAAAAATTGTTATATACCTTACATACTGTTTATTGATTATCATATTTTCAATAAACACACCAAACCAGTTTTTATTTAACTAGAAAGGCGCGTAATAGTTTTGTCATGTAATTTACAAAATTGAAAAATAGTTCTTGTTTGTGCCAAAAATAAATATAGTTCTTAGTAATGTTCAAGCATCAGTTCACTACAGATTACAGTGTTGACGTCAAGTTGAAGATTTTCCTGCGTAATACGTTTTCTCGTAAGATCGCCGCTGCATCTGCCGGTTGAAATATGACATCAACTTGACGGCAATTGTCACCGTAAGTGAGCCCTCGTATAAAGGCCCTGGTATTGTATACTTAGGCTTTAAATGGGCGTAAATAAGCTACTGCCAAATAGCCCAATTAGACTTTTGGTTTTAGAGCGAATACATTATTGAATATTTTAACTTATGTAAGTTTCAGACAAAATTGCACCTGAGTTTTGCATTTTTTTTTTGTTTTCTTTACCTTTAATATTTCAATTTTATCTTTAAACTATTCAAATATTAAAATTATTACTAGATTTTTCATGTTTTTCAAATTTCAGAACCGACTATTGCTCGAGCTAAAACAATCTCTTGTTTTCGATTAAAATTAAGATGTATTCATAAGATATTTACCTTGTGTGGAATTTATTCATAAATTGTCTCACTCATCATATTTTTGTTTATATGTGTTGATCTCACAAACACTTGTATAGAATTGCAATGTGAAGCCCAACTGCACCTTCCTCAATGAATATCTAGAAAAGTCTTCCTAATTAGATTAATAAAATTAAATATGAAAAGAAAAACACTGAAGAGAAATGAAAGGAAAATCTAGATTTATAAAAAAATTGGAACTCATAAAAATAATTAAACTAATAGCATTAATTATAAGATAAATAAAATATGTAACAATTAATATAAATAATAACATTAACAAAATACATAATAATATTAATAGTTTAATTTTTGAATGTTCATTCTTAAAATTTGTCTACTCATCTGATTATACATGTACCCGAATTTTATAAAATAGCATAAAACATTTTGTAACATAAAAACAATATTGTTAACTAACACATAAACACGGTGTAGGCCGATCCGCATTTTAGAACACAATTCATGTGCAACTTTAACTTTATATTTGTTTAATTTTCTTTTTGCTTAAAACTAATTGTACTGTCAAACATAACAGTCACATAATTAAACCAATGTGTTAAACAAAAAGAAGAAGCATAACTAAACTAATAATTTTAATTTGTCTACATGGAAAGCTGGTGAGCTTTGATTCTACCAGTATCTCTAGTCATTACTTTTAGGGTTTTCAAATCCTGAATGTGTCTTGATTCTTGAACTTTGATTCTATTATAAATATTTTCTCTATATTTTCTATAAAGAACTTCGAATTTAGCTACCACAATGTCTTGTTTGGTGTAAGTCAAATATTAATTTCTACAAGAAACTTTTTTCCGTCCTTTGCAAGTATACTTGCTTCAACAACTGATGTATCATCACACACGAAAGAAAAAACAAGGGATGTAGACATTGTAATTTAAAAAGTTTCAATTTCAAAATCTTTCGGTTATGTGAACGATAACAATTTACAAACACGTTTTCTGTAAACCTAAACCAACGGAAGTTACCATTGATGATTAAACTAAGGTGAATTGTTTGGCTAACAATTTGAATTGTCGTAAAGCGGAAGGCACATGGAAACGAAGACAACAAGTCGAACCACTCATTGCAAATTTAGAACACAATTTTGCGATCACATGTTGTTTGAGTCCATCTTGCACATGCGTTCTACACATAATGCTTGTTTCATCCTATATAATACCCTTTTATAGCTATTATTATCAAAAGGACAATTCTTATCTTACAAAGTGGATCTTCTTATGGATTAATTTCAAGCAGAGAAATTACTAGAGTCAATGCGCTTATGGATCCACTAAACTGTTTTTTTTTCCTCCCCACGCGATTTTTTTATCCGCGAATGTTTACATGTTGTATACATTTCTGCATTTCTATTTTCATCTGACCCAAAAGTTTTATATTTATAATCGCATAAACAACCATTGTAAATATGGAATCCTACTATATTAATATATATATAGTGTAAATTGTTATGGATAATTAATCTAGCAGCAGACTGTTTAAATAAAATATGACGTGAACATTTTGCTTTTGATTTCCAACTTTTAGGTCGCGCATTTTTATTGCCTCCATACTAAAAGAAAACTTATAAATAAAAAGAAATATCTTTATATTTTATAATATCGTCAAAACATGAAAAAAAAATACCATCAAAACTTAATATAAATTTTGCCTAAAGCTACATATATAAGAAATTCAAAAATTTAGAAGCGAGATGAAATACTTACAACTAAGAAACATGTAGAACTAGGATTTATGCTATTTATAAGATCAATAAACCTTTAGTAAAAAAAAGATCAATAAACTTTAACTTTTGATCTTTTGATTGATTTGATTTCTGTTTTTAGTATCACAAGGAACTTTACATTATTTTAGCTAACATGATCCTGGGTAGCACGATTAATTTTAAAACGTTTGTGTTTCAAAAAAAAAATCTTTCTATTAACCGATTATTTTATCTTTTCTTTGGTTTATGAGCAGATCAAATAACACCAATTATTTTTATACCATTTGGAAATGCATTATGATGGAAATATTATATTTGAATTAGAAATACAAAGGTATCCGCTATATTTTAAATTTTGTTGGCCGGAAATGACCTTTACCAAATTGCATTTTTATAAGGGCATGATTAATGCATATCTCTTAATAAGGGGTTCTTATTTTTTAAGAGACCGTATCTTAATTTTAACTAAGAAAACTTAAGAACCGTCTCTTAAATAAAAGACATAAGAGACGTCTCTTATCCGGAAAAATGTAAAAAAAAAAAAAAAAATTAAAAAGAGAACAAAAAAATTAAAAACCTCATCTTAAGAAACCCGGGTTAAAGATGGCCTAAGTAGTCTCATCATTTTCCACAGTCTAGTAAAATGATTAAAATCATTACATGTTTGTGGATAAAATCATCTCTGCGTTGACTATGCCATTAAATCATTGGGACCGTACAAAAAGGTCTCCAGCACTTAAACTGTTCCTGTTTTAAATAAATTTTGTGACGAAATGTCAAACTTTATTAATCAGTTTTATGCCTTTATCTAATTTTTATACAGTTCTTATTTAGCGAATGTCCTAGATGGAAAAAGCTATAAATAAAGGCTTTTTTGAACAAAAAGGTTAAAATTCAATAAGACACCGTCAATTTACATTTTGATATATTAAGCTGGATGTTTAGTTGATTTGTTAGTAAATTGGTTATATGCAGTTGTTATGCCTCCGGTTGTGTAGAGGTAAAATTGGATTTATTACCACATTTTATATCCATTGTCATTTTCGTTTTTTTTTTCTTTTCAAATTTTTTATTTTCTAATTATGTAATAGAAAATTTTAGTTTAGTGTTTGCGTGTAGCCAGTACTGGTTATTATATTATTTCTTTCTTTTATTAATTAAATTTATTTTCAATGGTGACTAACTATTTATATTTTAAACACAAAATATTTAATTATATAATAATACTTGATTTAAATGGTAATTTAAAATTAATCCATTTTGGAAATAACCTATAAATTGTTTATATGCTTCAAAAATAGAGGTAATATACTCACAATAAAATATTTGTAAACAATAACATAATTAAGATATAATTAAATATTTTAATGATTTAATAAAAAAAGTTTTAATAATAAATTACACCTCTTATATTCCAAATATATTATGCTTTAGATTAATACACAATTATTAATATAGTTATTTATACCTAAAATATTATAAAATAGAAACTTAAAAATTATTTAACTAGTTAAAATATATACGATAGATAGTATTGTGTACATACTTTTTATAGAATTAAGTAGATATATAAAAACATCTTAGATATTAAAATATAAAGACTTTCTTAAGCATCATATATTTCTAAATAAAAGAAGTATTACATATCGATAATAATCTTACCCGGGAAGGGATGGCGATGAATCAAACATTCAAAATTTTAAAAGTATTCTTGATATGATATGTTTCTTTGAATTAATCAATTATTCGATCTAATTTAGTTAATAGATATTTAGATATGTGATATTTGTATATTTTAATTTTTTTATCGAATATTCGATTCGATCCGTATAATAAAATTAAAAAATTTAAATAAATAAAATCCTGAATAATATAAATAAGAATATTTTATTTCAAAATAAGATTATTTATTTTCTATTTTAACTAAAATAATAAATCTAATAAATAAAAATATTGTAAAACTGACATAAAATATAATCATTATATAATATATATACTTCTTTAAATATATATTTATAAATTTTATTTACTAATTTATATATATATATATAACAGATCCGATTAGATTTACTAAAAATATTATTTGTTATTTGATTTAGTATTGTTTATTAGTTTTTGTTTACTCACAATACCCTGATTTTATTTGTTCAAATTGAAACAAATAACAAAATAAAATTTCTAGATATTTTAAGCAGTATTTTGTCCTTCGTGATTGCTCTTTTGTCAGTTGTCACTTTGTCACCATC
Organism: Moricandia moricandioides; assembly: GCA_905132885.1. Classification (NCBI taxonomy): domain Eukaryota; kingdom Viridiplantae; phylum Streptophyta; class Magnoliopsida; order Brassicales; family Brassicaceae; genus Moricandia; species Moricandia moricandioides. The sequence continues at coordinate 24,532 of CAJHQQ010001614.1, forward strand.
TCTTATAGGATCAAATTTCCCATAATTAATTAAGCAGTTGTCACTTTGTCACCATCTCTTATTTTATTTATTTGGTCAAAAATCACCACCTCTTATAGGATCAATAATTAATTAGCTCAAATGATCAAATACATCGCTGCACGTTATATTATTGACCGACCATTTTAAGTAGAGGCAGACACTTAGAAATAATGTCATTGACGATGCATCAAGGGCTAACTCCGTCATTTAACAATTGTCAGGGTCAAGCCATCAGAATCTGGGCCAATTCCCGAGTGGCCACTCAGTGACAAAGACAATTTGATGCTCCACCACAAGCCACAAACTAAAAAGAAAAGATAGTTCAAACGTTGCAATAAAACTACTTTAGAAACATAAGTACAATAAATAAAAAACTTCTTTAATACATAGTTGCATACTTACTGTAGAAATTCCAGAATTGTAATTCTACATCTTGATGATGACCAAAGTAAGTAGAGTCATAGTTCTAAGTTCTAACTATTATGGTTAAAGAAAACAAAACCGTAATTGTGTGATTAATTCTAAAGTTAAAATTATTCATATGCTATGCATATTGGTTGCGACCGGTTGATCACAATAGAAAAATTGATTACTCTTAAGTTTCATTAAAAACTTATTAATTAAGTAGAATATTTTTCATTTTTATTCTAGTTACTATTGGAAAGAAAAAAATGCACACTTAATTTTTCTCTTTATTTGACTGGAGTAGTAACATTTATTCTTTCATTATGTTTTACTCGAGTTAATTCTCTAACGCAAAAGCATAGCATAACCTATTTACGAGTGTACAGACAAAAGTATTAATCCTTTTATAAACAAAAGTACTATAATTAATCACAGCGGCGGCACTGACATGGATAAACTAATAATAAAGGTTTTGAGTAAAATATTCCTCTCATGGCCCAAAACCACTGAACCATTCATCTCTTCCACATAAAACAAAACAACCACCAAAAGCCGATGTGACATGTACTTGGCAAAAACTCCATATCAATAATCAAACACAAGAAGAATCAAGAAGGCCAAAGAAAAAGAAAAAAAAACACACACACAAAAGGTTATTCATAATCCTAAAATGGGATTAAAAGAGCAACAAAATTGTCTAAGTCAGAGGAAGATCTCTGTTTTTATAGTCTTATTGTTTATACCAATTGCTCTGTTACGACTCTGTTTTAACAACCCATTTTCAGCCATTGATGACACCACTCTCCAAGACTCTACCGCACAAGTTGTGATTACTAGCTACTCTTCTTCTCAAGGTAAGTTCTAAATTATTAAGTATGCTGTATATATATATATGAATGGTTTTAAGTATTATATTGTGTCTATATGCAGAAATAGAAACTCAAGACAGTTTTGATCGTATAAGGGAAGAATCTTTATGTGATTATACAAAAGGTAAATGGGTCAAAGACGATATGGGTCCACTCTACAACGGCTCGAGCTGCGGAACAATCAAAGATGGTCAGAACTGCTACCGCCACGGCAGACCAGATTCTGGTTACCTTTACTGGAAATGGAAACCGAACCAATGCGATATACCGAGATTCGACGCTAACCGGTTTCTTGATCTTATGAGAGACAAGCATCTAGCTTTTGTCGGAGACTCCATGGCTAGAAACCAGCTTGAGTCTCTAATCTGTTTGCTCTCCACCGTCTCTAGCCCTGATCTTGTTTACAGAAACGGAGAAGATAATAAGTTTAGAAAGTGGCGTTTTGAGACTCACAATGTCACGGTCTCGGTTTACTGGTCCCCGTTTCTTGTGGCCGGTTTAGAGAAATCTAGAAACTTGGACCACAACGTGTTGCATGTGGACCGTGTGGACGAGAGATGGGGAAATGATTTAGAACGTTTCGACACGGTCGTGGTCTCTGTGGGACATTGGTTTTTACATCCAGCGGTTTACCACGAGTCCGGTTCGGTTTTGGGATGTCATTCTTGCGAGGCAAGCAACTGTACCGAGATAGGGTTTTTCGATATCTTTAGAAAATCAATAAGAACGACGTTAAAGGCGGTGGTCGGAAACAACCGCGAGGTGATCTTGACGACGTTTTCGCCGTCTCACTTCGAAGGCCGGCCTTGGGACAGTCTCGGCGCGTGTAACATGACGGAGCCGTACGAGGAAGGGAAGGTTCTAGAAGGTTTGAACTTGGAGATGAGGCGGATAGAGATGGAGGAAGTTGCGGCGGCGAGAGAAGCTAAGGGAGCGGATGTGAGATTAGAAGCGTTAGACGTGACGGCGATATCAGTGTTGAGACCAGACGGACATCCTGGTCCGTATATGTATGAGTTCCCGTTCAAGAACGGTGTACCGGAGACAGTTCATAATGATTGTTTACATTGGTGTTTGCCTGGACCGGTGGACACGTGGAATGAGATTATGATAGAGATGTTGCGGCGTTGGAGAGGTTAAATGGTGATGATGATATGTGGAAGGATCACTATACATGCATATGTCAAAAGGTGTACTCATTTTTCTCTTTCAACTATAGTCTTTTCTTTTTACTGGATTAGATTTTTAAAAACATGGGGATTATACTTTTCTGGTGGTTGTTATTTTCTTTCTTTAAACGAGGGAGGAGAAAAAAAAAGATAGTTGGCTTTAGTTAGGTCAATAAGCACGTGCTTTCACTTTCTTGTCTTTGTAGTGATCAAATCGCAGTTAAAGAACTTGAACTTTGATCCTCTAGTCTTGTGATTTCATTCAGTAGATCATCATGACTAATTTGGGAAAAAAACTTCTTATGTGGTTGCATATATGTAAACTAAGCTGTTACATTGAATATTTCAATTATTAGGACGTGCATATATACTATGGTACATTAAGCTGTTTTTTTTTTTTGTTTTGTTTAATGATAAGTGGAATTCCACTTGTTGTATGATTGATTGCGTCAAAAAAAAAAATATCAAGAGTAGCGGAGTTGTGGTAGTAATGCTATCAAGAGGACATTGTTAATTAAAGTATTTTTTAGCACTGAACCTACTAATACTTATATTTTAGTTTTATGTGGATAATGTGGAGCCGAAAGTCTAATTAAATTGGTAAATGGAAAGCTATTAATTAATTTTGACAATTTGTAGTCTCATTCGTGGAGGCAAGTGGCAACTAGCAAGAATGGGATGTGCACAATAATTTAGAAAATATTTGTGATGTGTCTATGCAATTTTTTTACAGGTATTAATTTTTTGGGGGTTTGTAGTTGTGCAGAGAGCATAAGACCCACAGATTTGTTTTTTGTTCTGTCTTTAATCTCCCACATATGTTAATATGTTATATATCTTTCAAGAGACATATTTTGTCTTTCTTGTGAAGAAGAGAATCTTTATTTACCCAATACAATACATTTTTCCTTCGAATAAAACGGTTTTAACTTTTAGCTTTTAAAATATTTCTATGGAATTCTCTAAATGAAATTTGAAGTCCAAATTCAGAATTTATAAAATCATATAAATAAACCGAATTAAACCAAGTTAATCAAAATTCAAAAGAATTTTTCCAACGGGACATCCACATTCTAATACTTGATGCCTTCCCAGCACGAATTCCTGCTATATATACAGCCGTTGGGGAAGAGGTTTTTTAGTTTTAGAGTTTTTCTTTAGATTGTCTGCCCTTAATATTCATTTGAGCTTCAAGATTTTGAGTTTCACTCATGTAGATTATGTGCAGCAAAATTAGAAGCTAATAAACACGAGAATCTCTTTTCAAATGGATTTTTTGTTTTAAATAGCTTTTCTTAGTCCATTACTGATCAGTCTGATCTACTGGTCTAACTCTTCTTCTACTGCTTTGTTTGGTCGAATTCTTCTTTATCATCATTCTCTAGGACAACCCTTTTCCAACATAACTTATTTTAAAGTAAAACACGTTCCAAATAATTTGACCCTAACAATAGAAAATTTGGATGATTATAAATTTACAGTTCAGGATTGAAGAGGAACAAAATTATTGGCCATCCTGGAAAATAAAATGATCAAGTTTGCAATCATATTAATTTGATCACTTTGTTGTTATCACTATAATTCGTAGAATGTTGTTTTACAAAAAACCGGAAAAGGCCAAACTAAAATGACCAGAGCGCATCTTTCCTAGTCCGTTTTTTTTTTTTTGATCATCTTGAAATCTCATTGATTCAAAGGAAGGATACAAAGACACATTACAAAAGCCAGCGGAAAGACTAGAAATTACCGAAAACATAAGCTCACACATGGAAAATCAGACTGAAAATATATGGAAATTTGGTATTTTGTATGTGTGTTGTGGTATGTTTTAAGAATGTGGTTGGTGAAAATTTGATTCCAAATCTGACACACTTTTTATTATCAAAATGATGGATGTGGTGCTATCAACATAACACATAACTAGAATTTGACCCGCGCCCCCGCGCGGGTGTTTGTTTTAACTTATGTTGAACGTAAACTCGCAAACCGCTAGTTTTATAAAAAATCTCATTTATAGTTATTATGTTACATATAGAGTATAATATATTATATTATAATATAGATGTTTGATAATAGTTTTTTATTTGTACATAATATTATATTAAAAATTTACAACTTGATGCAATTTGATGTAATTGTACTATCCATATATTAACATGTTGTTTTTTATTAATTTTATTTTACAGTGAAACAACATGCTAAAAAATTTAATGGTCAATATATGAATATCAATTTAGTTAGATAAACTTTAGAATTGTAATTATTTAATTTAAATTTATTTTAAATACAGTGCCAATATCTGTAAATTTAAATTTTTGTACTGTTATCCATGTGTTCAAACAATTCTCAATCATAATGTTATTAATGTTTCCAAACAGTACCAAAAGGTACTTCAGTTTTAATAATATAGATAGTTCTTTTTATTATCAAAATGATGGATGTGGTGCTATCAACATAACACATAATAGTTTATGGATGTTTTCATGAAAATCATATAGTTCGTGTAGTTTTTGTTACATTTTTTTTTGTCTAAATGTGTACTGTGGTGGTTTATCTTCCGTTATCTAGCAATTTTACTTTTGCTTTTTATGATCATAAATCCAACTGATCAATAAATTATAATAGTATTCTTTTGGATTTTAGCTCTTGAATTATTTCTTTATGTGGAAATCTATTTGATCTACGATCTAGTGATTTGACCAAAAGTAACAAAAAGTTTTTTTTTGATCCGGGATATCTAACGGATCATGATCTAACCGACTAAATCTTTGGGGCTTAACCACTAGCGACATTTAAATTCGATTGTTCGCAAGGGAAGTTAGATACCCTTGTCGTCTGACCGCACATTACAGTAATCTGAAGGCAACAAATTAGAACCCACGACTCTTTAAATCATTGTGGGACGTCATGTACCATCCGACCATTAACTCGTGGTTTGGTTAACAAATATTTCTACAAAAGAATGTTCAGAAATTTTTTTATGCTTAAATGTGTAGAGTTTTCAAATGAGACTTGTACATATTAACGAACGTACATACATATTTAATATCCGGAATACAATCGATCCATGATTCAGAGATTATTCATTACATAAAAACGTAATAGAGTGCTCTAGATATCCAAAGCCATATTTACATTGGGAAGGTTTTGCATTTAGGACCAAAAAGCCTACATCAGCAATATCCCATTGACATTTGACACTAACTAACGACTTATATACGCTCACACGTATTTCTTCTTATTCACGCCACATAGAATGAAAGGGGCCAAGAAAATATTTAAGCGACCCTCCTTTTAAGAATATCTATAATACAAAATTCACACAGGACTTTCTTCCTGATTAATAAGCAATGGAACTTTGTATTCATCTTCTTCCTGATGATGAATAGTTTTTATAGGTTTTATTTCTTCTTTTGGGTTTTGTTTCTCTTCGGTTTCCCTCAGTTGTCCCCAAGAAACTGTGTAATATCCAACGCCACCTATGGCTGCTCCTAACACACTGCACTTAGGCACCAATCATATATATGGTGATCAACATAGTAATAATATGATAATAAATAATTACGATTATTAATGAATCTATTGTCGGACCTGCCGTAGTGAAGACTATTGACGAAGAAGCTGGTGCCAAAGAGTGTTGCCCAAAATATGCCAAAGGGTTTAAATAATGGCACGTAATATGGTCCTTTCATTTGGGTGCACTTTACTTGTACGCTTGTCCGTATTACACTTCCGAAGATTCCCTGTTTTTATTACACATCATGAACGTTAGTACAGGACTGGGTTAGTAAACTAAATGATTACTTGGTTCACCTTTTTTTTTATATAAATTGTTTATCTTAAAAGCCAGTAGATTAATTACCGTGGCAATAATGAGAAAAAGATCGAAGTTAGGTTCGATCTTCCATGCACTTTGGTCTCTTTCCATATACAACGAGAAGATTAGACATTGGATTGTCCCGACTATACTGTAAAACGAAGCCACTTTCATAACGTGTGGATACTTTTTGATCGTTCCTGTCTGCCAAAGATTAAAGAAACATTAGTCTCAAATTGAGTAACATGCATTAAGATGGTCTATATTATTGTTGATCATACCTGAATTACATTGAAGAGGGAGACAGAGAAAAAAGCGGCGGCTAAAAAGATACAACCGAGGAACCAGTTGTCCGGGATGCTGTAGTAGACCAATAGTTTAGGGACTGATTTGAGAAGACGAGTTGGGGAAGCAGACGAAGCTGGTCTTATGAAGGGACCTTTGTACAATTCTTCAACGAATGCTCCGCTTAGTGAGATTATTGTTCCCATAACTTTAGCCCTCGTGCTCGTGTTTCTCCCCAAGTTGCTCCTCCTGTGTAAGCATGCATAGATAGTTGTAATAGATTTTAAAAACTACATCTAATGTATATGCTAATTGTGAAATGGTGGTGATAGATGGCTTACCCGAGGATGAGATTGAGCAAGAAGGAGAATGAAGGGATGAGTAATCCCATTGCACATACCACTATGGGTGAGCTGAAGCTTAGTCCCACAAATGCCAAGTTTTGGAATAGAAATATCCTTCACATATTTTTAAGTATTTCAATACAGTCAGTGTATGTGTATATGTATGCATAACATTTTAAGCACGTTAAAAATGCATGCAAGTACGTGTGTTCTAACAAGAGGGCAAAATAATTAGTTAAAACGTCATGCAATTTTTATTTTATTTATTTTATATTTAACTACACAAAGAAAACGTGGTGTGCGACGTATGCCGCTCACAAAGAAACGTCACGATGTTGAAAATACTAAAACATCTTTAGGCCTAGTTTTTTATAATATGAACTTTTTTGGGTAAAATTATAATATAACCAAGTAAACGGCATGAAGTCTTGTCTATTTTTGATAGCGGACGTGGAAAACCTATGTCATATTTTGGCAAAAAAAAAAACCTATGTCATATGATAATATAGGAGTTGATTGGTAAAGATTTTGGAAGCTAACATCCATATTTCTTTCTAAAGCTATTTTTTAAAGTAATTATGATTTAACTTTCAAAAATGAATTTAAAGCAAAATAAAAATGCTAGCTCTATAAATAAGTTTTGTTATAGCTTACAACATAATTTCTAAAGCAAAAAAAAAGTAAAGATATAACACCAACCCAAGTCCACAAAATCAAGGACTCATAAGAAAACGTTCAATAATAAAAAGAGATGTACTTACCCGGTGAAACCTAGAAAGAAAACACGAACGAAGAGTGGCCAAGAAAAGATAGATTCTTCAGTTCTGCAAATTTATCATCAAATAAATATATTTAAAACACAGAGAACGTATTAAGATTGATTAGTAATTAAGGACTCTATATATTATGTTTTGTTATAAATTATATAGATCACCTGTCATTTCTGTGGAAGAAGAAAGAAAAGGGAAGAAGAAGAATAGATCCTAAAGCGTTTGTGTAAACAACGAACACAAAAGGACTCATCCCTCCCGTTAAAGCCGTTTTGGCCAATATCGTAAGAGCAATCGTGCATGCCTCCATTATCACCATTGCCACAAACGGCACAAACTCTCTAACCTTCACTTCCATCTCTCTCCTTCTAGACTTCTAAATTAAGAAAAACGGCACGACGTTTTCTACTTCCAAGAATCTAGGCAAATATAGATAGATTTGGAGAGAGAGGGGGAGAGAAAGAGAAGTGAAGAAGATCTTCAATGCTATTGGAAAAGATACGACATTATTGGTTTCATTTCTCTATCATTTATAAAGGGAGAGGAATTGTCATACATTTGTTTTTATATTTATCATTATCTATTTTTTTTCAGATATAACCTTTCACGAAGAGGTGAAGCTACTTTACTAACGTGATGAAGCTACACGAGTGACTCCACCGTTGCACTAAAGGTGAGATGCTTATGGCACATTCTTTTTCATTTTTTATTTCCTGACATGTGTTTAAACATAAATCCAAATAGTGTGATGCGGTATCTGAAGATCATTTTATTTATGTAGTATAAGCTACCTCGCGTTTTGTCTCATAAGTCATAACGTATTAAGAGCATGATAAACTTGTAACGTATGTGGATTTTCCTAATATATCATCAGTCTTTCTATAAAACCCTGTCTTTGGACATACCTCTTTCGACTTAGATCGGTAAATGTCATAATATAAGCATCCTCTCTCCCGTGTAATGAGGGAATATTAACTGATTCAGTGTTGTTTTCATCAAATATATTGATTAAAAGTCATAGTTATTATGAAGAACAAATGATATATCTAAGCTAACTAATAGTAAGTGATCGAATTGATTTAGTATGATTGAGTGACAATGGTTGACGCATTTCCATTACGGTTACATGGGATACTACCATAACTTCTGCTAACAAACTTCAAAACTGCAAGCACATTTTTGTTCAAAATATCATTGAAGTAGTATTTCAAGGGGAAAAACAAAAAAAGAAACGACAAGGCATTTTTCTGACCTAAGCAACGTAAAATCTTGTAATTACAATCAGCATATTAATTTATACAGCAGGCCAGGCTATTTGTCTACTCCTGGCTGCAGTTGATTAAGGACCCACATAAGGAAAATATAAAGATGATGATGGGGTCCAAATTGAATAATGATAAAATTGATGACCCGATATTTTTATCAAAAAGAATTGAAGAAAGGTGTCGTTGCTCCTCACCCCTCCATTAGAGTCCAAGTATTTGATTCTGAAATGGTTAGAGGATTCAGATTATCCAGTAAAATTATTAGGTTGTGATGATGGTTCAACGTTATTTAATTTCTTCTTAATGCTTATTTAGACTATATATCAATTCTGCAATAACAAACTGAAAAAATTCGAGTACACATACATAACTGGAACTTTTCATCTAGTGCCGTAATATCATTCCCAGTTAATACGTAAATCTTAATTATTAGATATGAATTAGTTTTGAAATAGGTTCAGAACTCTGACCATACATCTTACATGATCGATGAAAGCTATTTATAAAATTATATATTCAGATTAGTATAATTTGTTCAGCCCTGCCAAGAACGAAATCAGTTAATATATCAACAGAATAAACATGTTATTCTATTGAATATTGTATTGGAAATGTTTTTGGTTCAACAATGAAGAAAACAAATAATCTGTTTTTTCTTGTTATTATAATTATTATGAATGCGGCTCTTCATTGTGGTATTGGACCAAGTTATGAGCGAAATTCGGTTAGGTTTGAATTAAGCTTCAAATACAAGAAAACATACAATTATTGATAAGAATATAGTAAAGAACAATGTTTAGTTTACTTCTTTTTTGTTGCGAAGTGTGAAGTTTGACGGCCTAAGTTAGGCCAAATGTTTTTTTTTTCAAGTATCATAATCTCTTTAAAGGAAGATAGATGTTGGGATATGAAGTTATAACGGGACCTCAAAGAAAAACAAAATCGGTTTATCTCAAATAATTTTTCGAGGTAGGACTTGACTATGCAAACGCATAAAATGATAAACTTCAGATGTTCTCTGTTCAATCAGTTTCGACGTTGGCTTTGAATATGATCAATTAATAAAGAAGTGGTGAGCATCAGTGTGTTTCCACTAAGAATTTTCTAATTCAAGCAATGGACCGCATGTGTAACTCTTCGACCCAAACTATAGCCCACAACAGGTGCCATATTTTAGGTTGTCCATCTAGATGGAACGTGTTTGTTTTTACGCCAATTTATGCGTTTTCTCTAATCAAACTTGTGAACAAAGTCACTCAAAACATCGATTCTTTCCACCAAACTCTTATCGTCCTTCCTGTTTCGATCTTTCATCCGGTCACGCCAGCTAACTAAAGTACTAAACTAAGAAATAAGCTCGTATGGATTTATTTTCTATTGTCCGATTAATATAAGATTTTTTATTTTAAGTCTAAAGAATAAGTTTATATTGATTTAATTTTTGGATTTTCCTCAAAAGATATCGTATTAATCAGAGTGGGATAGCCTATTATATATTAGATATTATTTTCTTTAATTTCTGATGCGAGATTTGGATTGATATCTCATTAAAAATTATGGTTCTTTTTTAAAGCCCTAGCTAAAACTTTATAAATACACAATCTTCTTTCCATATCGTTCACTAGGAAACCAAAAAGAAAAAGAAAATCCAGAAGAAATGACATTATATACAGAAATATGTTCAGTCTTTGTATAATATCTTGGTAAAGTGTAAACGTGAACGCCAAAAAAAGGATTGTTTTTTTTTGTTGCATGTTACTAAGAATGTAAATATCATAAAATATAAGATGGTTAAATTTTATAAGTTCTGTTAACAAATCGCTTGACCTATCTAAATTGATCCAATGACAAAAATATAGTAAAAACCATGGAGACAATTCAGAGCCTAATGTTTCTTGGTTTTCTTTTAAACGGCTCAACGATCTACAAGTATAAGCTGAAACGGCGGACACTGAGCTGGCCAAAACACGTGAGAGTATGGGCTGCATGCATATATATATGTGTATATATACCGAGTCAATTTTGGCTGATGAAACTAACCAATAAAAAGTTTGCAACAAAACACATTAGTATCATCATCTATTCATTAATACTATACTCTAGCTAACCAAATGATGATTATATAATTATTGTGCTGGCAGATGTATATATTGGTATGGGCTAAATGAGAAGTGAAGCTGGCAAATGATTTTAATCAACAATTCTTGTGAGAACTTAATCATGTTAACTTTTTTGGCAAAGCACATGTAGGATTTAAGTTTTGATCCGATCACCCAAAAAGATCCCATCATCATTTTCAATCTTTCAGATATATATCGCATAATTGCTTTTGTAGCAGGCTGGTGATCCAAGTTCTCTTGTATCAACTTTAATATATATATATATATATATATATATATATATATATATATATATATATATTTGATTATCCCAATATCTAGCAATTCATATTAATTTAGATTACAGATCACATCACAGAATTGTTGCGATCAGATTTTGATAGTCATGGAATAAACACATCATGTGCTTCCGGGTTATTTATGTATTAATAATTTACATCTATAGAGCCTATTAATTGGGAAATGCGCCGCATATATATTGAAACTGAACAATATTTAATATAGATGAATCATGGATCCTTAGAGATATTTTTTGTGGTTATGGTCAATCGGCGCAGACTATTCGAACATCGAAGCGTAGACATTGGAGTACCATGCTCGCAGAACTACGTATGAAACCCACTCGGACGTGATGCACAGACGATTTCTATGTGTTCAGTTTGATGTACGACCTATACATAATTGTTTACACCGTGAGAATTTTTCTCTTCCTCTCTTAGGCCATGTTTATCCACGGTCTTTTAGGCGGGGTTCTTAACTTATAATTTCACGTTGTTTTTTTTTTTTTTTTTTTAATTTTCCCGTTAAGAGACGTCTCTTAGGTCTTTTATTTAAGAGACGGTTCTTAAGTTTTCTTAGTTAAAGTTAAGATACGTCTCTTAGAAAAGCTAAGAACCCCATGCTAAGAGACTTGCAATAAACATGCCCTTACGTTTGTTTTTTACATCCAAACTGGTCATACTCCAGATTACAACTTGAAATAAGATCATATAACATTACTAACACAGTTGTTTTTATAAACAAAATGTATATATATATATATATATAGTTTACGTAGGAAAACTTACTGAATTAGCAACTTAGATGTTTTAATTTTTGTGTTTAACTGAAAAATACAAAAAATTTAGGTTCTTAAACGCCGTTTATATTTCTAAACCATTCTAATTTAATACTCATCTATTTCAAATTGATGTATGTTTAAAATTTTCACACTAACTAATAAAATATATAATATTTAAGTTTTTAATTCATAGTTTTCTGTATTTAACATATTTTCCATAATTTTTAACCAATAAGATTTTAATAAATATTTTAAATTTTACAATTTATCATTAATTAACATATTGAAAATGTAAAAAAACAAATATATTAATAAAACGAATTTTTTTCTCTAAAACATAGATTTTTTTTGTAACGAAGGGAATATAATGTACAATTGTCTGAGAAAAGGTAAGATAAATTGATATTAATAAGTTTCGGTTTTTTATAATTCGAAATTTATTATCTTTTCGAATTTTTTTTTTAGTCTTTAAGGTAGCGCACACAACAATCGACGATATCGTCAAATCAGCTTTTAAAGAACTTAACTGTAGTGTATACTTATGTCTATGTAAACGTTTGATAAAAATCATTTCTGAATTACTATGGCTTACAAAAAAATAAGAAAAATGTATTTTCAATAGTTGTTCCGGGATCCCGCCATATTAACCAAAAAAAAAACCCAAAAAGAGAGAAACAAATAAAAGTAGGGACCTGTTTCCGTAGACTGCGGTGCATTCCACTTCCATGAATAATCAATGATCATCTAAAGAAATAAATTGTGTATAACATAACCATGCACTTGCAGTGGAAACGATACGTATGGGCAACGATTGGGCGGTGAGAAATAATGGTAGAAGAAATGGGTCTAAGGATGGGACAGGTCAGCCACGTCGAGTTGCCGTAGTGGGTAATAACAGTAAACCCCCTTGGTCAGTGGCCACTCGCATATAGCCACCTGGTCAGGCTGTCAAAACCCTGAGCTCGAAGCTAAAGCCCACTTGACTTCATCCTTCATCAATCATCTTTTATCATTATCACTTACAAATGCATGTGAATCATAGAGTGGTCCATTTCGTATTCATATCTTGTTTCAATAAATATATGCGGTGAAAAACGGACTGAAGTAAACGGATCGATATAACGATGATCCGATTGTAAGAATATGAAGAAAACCTATAAGGTGTTTTAGATATTTATATTTCATTTTTTTGAAACTTAAGGTTAGTTATATATCGATGTTGTAAGTTCATTCTTATAGTAGTTTATAAAACGGTGGTACATTCTTTTTAACAGACGTGGCTATTTACACACATCTAAACATATGTAAATGAAACTAATGTATTTTTGTACTTTTGTTCAACAATTCTTATTTGTATAACTAATGTAGTACCTACTCTCGTATACCAGTAACGATAATTTAAACGTATTATGTGGATTAATCATGCATATTAATGAGATAAAGAGACATGGAGAAAGGAGAGATCACGTCAATGTCGAGAACCGATGGCTGCAAACGAGAGCTTGCAAAAGCTAAGCTGTCACAAACACCTGCATAGCGTCCAGTTGGCACTTACAGACATTGCATAGTGTCGGCCCAAAAACCATTAATTACCTTATCAATTTCACTTTCATACTCCATCCCTTTAATAATAGTCTCATTTTAACTTGTTTTTCTTGTTAAAGAACGAATATCATTTTAAAATTTCAATGTAAATTTTGAATACTTATATCCTTTTAGTTTAAAATATAAATTTTAAAAATGATTTCATTATAAAATTGCATTAAATTACTAGTTTAACAAGATATAATGGAGGGTAAAAAGAAACCGTTGCTTTTTTATCTTTCTCACATGTAATTGAAAATCCTAAATCTGTGACATTGAAGAAAATTTTCTTTTTTGGGTATGAATGTTAAGAAGTGAAGAAAATATTATTTGAGAACAATATTGTGTATTTATAATCTGGATATATAAACATGGGTAAAACAAATTAAACTAGATCCATATATTACAAGATTATACAGCTGTTTAAATCATGTATCACACAACAAAAGAATAGTGAATCCAGCACGTGATGATATTATCTTTCGATGTTTTGGAGAATAATTGAACCGTGCCAATATTAAATACAAATTTAACGACCGACATTATTAAAAATATTCTGTAATGGATAATGCTTTCTAATCACCCAATTAAAAAGGAAAGAACAAACAGATAGAGCGTGTGGAGGTAAATGGTCATGTTAAAAACAACAAATTCTATAATTTCACAAAAAAATAAAATGACAAAAAAGAAAAAAAAAAGATTGCAAGACTCTGATTGGTTTAGAAGCATAATACCCTATATAAATATGGACAACCCACACGTTCGTTTGCATCACAACTCAAAAGTATTATCAGTAAGCAAATGGAGGAGTCAAAGAGATACAAGAGGATGGCAAAGCATACGATGAGCAAGAAGAAGAACAAAAAGGGTCATGGGTCTGGATCAGGATCCGGGTTGGTCCGGATGAAGGTGAGGAAGCTCCAAATACTGATACCGGGCGGGTTAAGATGCAACCACCCGGATCTACTTTTATTAAAAACCGTCGATTATATTGCCCAACTAAAGTTGAAGCTTATGTTCCTTAAAGCAATATCAGACTCCCTTTGAAGATCACAACACCACTTTTCTTCTTCTTCTTCCTCTCCTCAATGTTACTATAAAGCTATGGTGTGCAAGTTAATTTTGTCATTTTGAGTTTGTTTTTTGTCGTATTTTTATTTTATTTTATATAGTTTGTTTATATTCATTCATGCAACAGTAAGAAGTTTGTCTATACGTTTATATTTAGTCAATTTGAAATTCTACATATTTATCCCTTTCATGGTCTTGGTATATACTAATGGCTAATGGCTAATTTTCATATTATATATGTATAGACACAGTTAAGTGACTATACATGGTTTCTACAATAGTACAATTCCACTCCAGGAGAAAAATACATGATAAAGGATTCAAAAAAGACATAACCCGGATTAAACCGCATATGTACCGGACCTATTCTAAAAAATCTGCTAAATTTACTTAGATTAAACAAGTATATTCATCTCACTAATAATTCATATACTCATCAAAAATAAAGTTGTGGCATACTATATTTCTTTTAACAAACATGTATGTCATTTGAAACTACTGTGAAAAATATACACGCGTAGAATATATAGTAACAACACTACAACAGTAAGAAGTAAAAGACCACAATTTAATAAAAGGGATTTAATCTTTTTGATATCTAAAGAGATCGGAACAGCCATGGTTGCATTCATTTGCATCTGATAAGTGATAACTTATGCTCTATTAAACTATGCAAAAAAAAAAAAAGATTTTATGTTTAGCGTTTGCGTCAAGATACTAAAACAAATAACACCACATGGAATAGACTCACCTCTATTTTTCATGTGTACTTTTGCGCTTGTAACCACCACTGACACAAAGCCTTCAATGAAAAATCTCAGATATATCTAATGAACTTTTTAAGAGATTTGAAGATGTGGGCAGTAACGAGAGGTCGTTAGCGATCCTACATGACCATTATGTCATAGCCTCAAAGTTCCATGGTTCGAATGATCGTTCGGACGAAACTAATATTATTTGGTTTTAGAAAGTATTACGAGTTTCGGTCCTAAACCTCCGTGTATACAAAAGAAATGTGGGAAGCATGAATCTTCACTTCGAAATGAAATTACAGAATCATTTTCTCACAAGGTTCATATCTTTTTTTATATATAATACAATCAAAGTTTGCAAGTTTCCTTACAAGACAAGAGCATCTAAGTCCTCCAAATTTCCCCAATTCCCTCGCAATAAATCTGAAAATACCACCTATACCCAAAATTTGTAACTGGTCTCCATAATGTTATTCAATAGGACTGATAAACTCACGGAAGCGTAAGACTTTTCATGTATATGGATAGTATCCATATGGGTAACTAACAGAATGAGCTCTGTAGTGAAGATTCTGTTGAGTATTATTATTGTTGTTATTTATCTGTTCTCCAGACTCCTTAGGCTTACCTGCACGCTTGCTGCTCTGTTCTTGGACCGCCCCAAAGACTATCTCATTAGTTTGCTCACTCTTCTGCTCATAGTAAGTATGTGGGATCGACGAGTAGTGCCTTCTATGCTGCTGCTGTTTCTGCTGTTGACTTGGGAACTCAGCTTCCCAGCTACTGTAGAATGCACGGCTCTGACGCAGCTGCTGCATTTTCTCTGCGTCTTTGGACATAAAAGCATAAGTCTTTCTTGGAGTTTGGTTCTTGTGCTCAACAGGAGGAGGTTCATCTTCGTCTCTGACCACAAAGCTTTCTTGAATTGGCCATGGAGCTGTTGTGCTAAATGCAGCAGACTGCTTTGTTTGGTACTGCTGAAAGTTTGTGGCTGCTGGCTGCTGTATTCTGAGTATCTCCATAACCGAAACCCAAGCATTCGAAGCGAGATTCCCCAAGGAAACCAAGAAGCTTTCGTCTTGTTTCTCCTGCTGCTCATCCCCTGTTGGAATCAGAGACGGTCTGGAAGATTTCATAGGCTTTTGGTCATGATCAGCTTCGAAAATTTCTTGATCCTGTGTAAGAAATGTTTGTCAGTTTTAAGCATAAGAGTTAGAACATGTAAGTGTTATGATCTTTGACACCTACGTTATGAGAAGACACAATAGAACCAACTCTTCTTTGCAACAAAGCCAGCATATAACCAAAGAAACCTGCGGCTACAAGAACAACAATCCCTGCAATACATTTGAGTTCAGAGACAAACATTCAAAGAATGTTAAAAGAAAGAGAAGAGGATTTGGTATGTTTGTAAGCTTACCAAGAGGAAACCCGCTTCCATACTGATAAGCACAGTCGTCAAAATGAAGTTGAATCTCTCTGATGGCTCTATTTCTACGGTCAATAACAAGCAGTGAACAACTGCTTCCAACATAAACAACATCAAAATCATTGGAAAACTTTGCTTCTTCGCTTGGTCCATCCACATGCCCTCCATTTCTAGCCGTTTTGCCTCCAGCTATTGTTGTAACTCCTACAAGATACAATGAGTTTACAACCAAACCTTTCCATGAAACGCAGTTATGATCCAATCTCAAAGATAGATTACCTCCTTCGCTTATCTTCCTTATAGCATTATTCACAGTATCAGCCACATATATGTTCCCTCTGTCATCAACAGTAAAGCCCTTAGGATGGTTCAGCCTTGCGTCACGTAATCTCCCATCAACATGACCTGCATATCCTTCAGGGGAGCCAGTGACAAGTCTCGGCCTGCTATCTGCAAATGTCACCAATAGTTATGTTCCAAATGTAAATAAAACTCACATAGAAAAACATTACTACTAAACAAGAGCAAAGCAATTAAGGTTCTTGAAATGCAGGGAAACAATTAAAGATTTTGTATTCAATTTTCAAAGACTACATCACCTATTTTAAAAAGCTTATTACTTAGCAACCCTTTGTCCAGATCTCATCTTTGAAAAAGTCGTATTGTACTATAAAACTACACTCATCCATCTCTGACAAATACGACAAAGATACAGCAAATGTCCATAAAAATATATAGTAATTTCCATAAGCAGCATCTTTGTACAAACCGTCCATGTGCATTCAGTTTCAGGTGAAGACAAAGAACAACAATCTTTTGAACTTCAACTTCAAGATAGTGATTTTGAAAGCCATGATCATGAAACAAACATCACATTCTACAAGCTTACACAGTGAAAGAGAGGATGAGATCTTGTAGATGTTACTGTTGTCAGAATCAAGAATAAGCAACTCGCCATTAGGCAAAACCTCGATGGAATAAGGTTCGATACCAAGTTTGCTTCCGTCGAACACCGTCTCTACTGTATACCCATTCTCGAATTTCACCATCGATCTCGTCGCAATGGCTGTTTCCAAGAACAAACTCATCAAAAAACATAATCTTGGGAACAAAGGAACAGTAAAGGTGAAGACTTTATGATGGGGAAAGGATCGAACTTGTTTTGGTGGAGGTGGATTTGAGTGACCATAACCATTTCATGAGTGAAGAGCCGTGATTTGAGATGAACCCACTTACAATCTCTGCGTAAAAAGAGGAGAGATTTGAAAAAAGTTAAAGCAAAGGTGGGAACTTGAATCGAAAGTGTTAAGGAAGATGAGGAAACTTACTTGCTGGAGAGTTAGCTGAAGATACAAACCCAGAACAGAGGAGAATGAGAATACCCAGAAACAGAATATCTCTACCCATTGATTCGATTCGAGAAGAAGCAAGAACACTAGTTCGTTCATACACAGAGTCTTCTGGGGACAATGCGAGAGTGGGAATAGAGTGTTCTTCAGGTTTCTCGATCAAAGAGAGAAGAAACAGAGAGGTTTAGATTTTGTTCAGAGTGAAGACAGACAGTGAGCAAAAGGAAGAGGAAAGGTAGCGAGAAAAAGAGTGGTCATGTGATGCGATCAATGTCTTTACTTTTTCTATTTTTTTGGTAATTAAATTAAATAATTTTGATGGGTTGGTGATTAGTTTAATTTCTTGATGGGTTTAGAAGAATAAATTCCCAAGTATATGCTGGTTATATTAGTTGTTTTTATGCATGGAATCACACTCCTAACCAAAGAGTGTAAGAGTGTAAGTACAAACTTTTTTAAAAATCATAAAGTTTTTTTGTTGGGAAAGATTATATTCTTTTATTAAGAAATGAGTTTTTTGTTTGAAGCTTTTATTCATCTTTATGCTAGACAATGTTTTAAGAACATAAGTCATATCTTTCTTTAATATATATGATCTTTCTTTAGTCTTGTTTAAAGTTATATAGAAGTTTAATGTTCCAGATGGTTATATAAATGTAGTATGATTCAAAGTGTTTTTATTTAATTGTAAACAACAAAAACGTTCATAAATAAATTAAAAAATTTATCAACGGAAAAATCAAATAAGACACCAAGTTCAAAAATAATCTTTAAAACCTATAGCCGTTACATAAAAGAAAAAAAAATAATGCATCCAACAAATAGTATCCTTTCCTAACATTTTATTTTTAATTTAAATACTAAGACGATGTAGATTAATAATGATTTGACAATTTAATCATCATTGCTGCTAATCATACTAATCACTAGCCAGTGGGTTCAAAAAGAGCGGTGGCCATAACATTTCGTGGTCAATACATAATGGAGTACTATATTTTCTCTAAATATTTTAACATTTACTATCGCTCTGTGGGTGTGGCCTCCTGAACAGAGCCACTACCTCGGCAAATGAAGTATCCAGTAGCTTAAAACCTCGTGTCGGCTAATATCCTTTTAGACACCACATGCACGAAGTTAACTGTATCTATTATTTTTCTATTTTATGATTGATGAGAACAAGAGGGGGTTAAAGTAGTCATGACCAGAGTCAAACAGTGCATACATTCTCTCACCATGATCCTTATCTACCATTTGTAAATCTCACTTGTTCTTTTGTTTTTACTCCCTTTTTTTACATAGTTATGGAGACTCCTAAGTCATAATATTCCATATGCGTTTGATACCCTCCAATTCAATCTTATCTGCTAACATCGCCTCAAACGTTCTATGGTTTTGTTTGTATCGTTGGTGTTGGCATGAGCTACGGATAATACGTTTATTTGTTTGAAAACGGATCGCCAAAAGTATATGCCATTAATCAAATCAGCTCGTTTCGTTGTTCTTTTGTTAAAACGACATTTTGATGATAAGTCGTTCATTTGCTTGTAAGAGTTGGAACCAGCTTAAAGTGAACAAGAAAGAAACAAAAAGATGATATCCTTAGAAGAAATAATAGTTTTCTTTTAAAATGTAAAAGGAAAATAAAGAGAAGTGGAAAGAAGGTGAAAAGTGGTCCCTTTAATCTTTATTGATAAAAATTCACTTTAACTAGAGAAAATAAGTTTTAGTAAGAGTCTTTTGTTTTTATAGGAAATATATCATAGACATATATCATGATTTTAAACATATTAAAAACGCATAATAGCAAAAAATATTTAAAATTTTCAAAAAAAATTATTAGATAACTGCAAAAATGATTCATATTTTTCTGATTATTTTCTTGCCTTATAATTTAAAATAGATGACTTCCCGTGGTATCACGGAATAACATCATTTAAATATTACTTGCAGTAAGTAAAATTTGTTTATATTTAAAATTTATAATAACATTGTTAAATTAAATCTGTTGATCAAAATCAAAAGAAAACTTGTAATTAGTTTATAATGAAAGAATAACATTAAATTTTATTACATTATATTAATCATCTTAACACATGCATCTCATGATTATAAAAAAAAAACTACAATATATGAGTTGTGATATATATATATATATATAGTATCTATATCAAATTCAGAGCATAATAAGTTTGAAAGTAGTCTATTATATTAAAGATTGGATCAAGTCAAATATTTAAAATTCTATCGTAGTCCTGATTTCTAATCATTTTATAAAGTTCAAATAATAATATCAATTTAAATTGATGATTCATTAATCAAATCATAAAAATATGACAAATAAACAAAAAATTATATAAAATTATGGAGAACATAACAAATAAATAAATTTACTTCTCAAATAATAGTATAGATTATAAAAAAATTGAAATTTGATCCAAGAAGAAACAAAATTCTAACAATTTTTTTTTGTTTGAAATAAGAGAGTTGATAGTTTGGTAAGGCTTGAGCCTCATGGTAATGTCTGGAAGTGAGCAAGTTGAGCTATATATGGACTACACCTGATTAGGCCTGGGCATCCGGGTCCTCGGGTCGGGTTCGGGTCGGGTCTTCTCGGGTCCTGGAGATTTAGACCCATATAGGTACTTTAAAAAATTCGGGTCGGTTCCGGGTCGGGTCGGTTCGGGTCCACTTATCTCGTACTCGCAGATACCCAAATTTTTTCGGTTCTTTATTGTATCGGGTCGGATCCAGGTATTTCAGGTTCGATTTCGGGTCGGTTCCTGATATTTCGGGTCGTTTCTACATATTTTTGGGTCTAAATATGTGTTTCGGGTCTACTTGTACCCATTAACCTGCAAGTTACCCGAACCTCAAACCTACAATTTTGAAACCCCATAACGAAAAAAACACATTCTGAAACTGCAGTAGTGCAATTACCATAACCATAACTAATAAACTTAAAACATGATCAAGTTACCATTCAAAACACACACAAAAAAATCATTAAGTCTAATATTCTTCGATTCCAAAAATACCCGATCGGGTCCCGGGTCGGTTCTGGACCCGAACCTGCTACCTACGGATCCTCCATCATTAGACCCAATAGGGTAAAATTCTCGGTTCCGGTTCCGGACCCGAACCTGTATTTTCGGGTCGGTTCCGGGTCGGGTCCTCGGATACAGGTTAAAATGCCCAGGCCTACACACCTGATTATCCATCGAGTTGGCAAAAAAGGCCTTGGGATAACAATCATGCTAGCCACGACGACCGTCGAAGATCAATTGGAGGAGACATGAAATCACAAAACAACAATTACTCTTTCTGGTTGGCTCTCACATGGACACTTGAACTAGTTGGACCCCATCTACGACTACAACTTGAAGTGAGTGAGCCCACAATTGAATTTAATTTAGAAAAAAGTCGTTTCTCATTCTATACAGAGAAAGAAAGAAATAGAAGCTGTGAAATCATATTGTCGGAGTTGTTTGTGGTGATCTGTGCTGTGTCCTAATACGTAGCGCATATACTTCCGGTGATCAAGTTCCAAGAAGATAGCAAGGCTCAAGCGCTTCTCTAAGAACCAAGAGAAGTAGAGAAAGGAAAACTCTCTGGCAGATCGTTCTCTTATACATTGTGACATTGTCGAGATTCCCTGGCTACTACACTGCCAAGGATGTACATTATTTGGGACTTGCCAACGGGTACTTGACAAGCGTCCTGATGATTCTGACTCATAAAATTCGTTCCACAGGTATCATCAGTGTGCTTTTCCTGGTTACTGGTTTGGCCTCCGGGTCTGTCCTGGCTTGTTTTTGGTTATCTGATTCTACCAAAGCGTGTCATCTCCAGTTTATTCTTTGAGCTTGCACAAACTCAGCTTCATTAATATTTGAATCAATTGTTTTTTTTACTCAAGTAAAACTCTTATTATACCCTTTTAACACCAAAAACAGCTGAAAGCAGAAAAAAACTACACGTGGGTTCATTGATCTCATTAAAGTAAGTGTAACTTGAGCAGTAGTTTATTTCCAGGCGAAAGTGTAATCATCAAACTGAAGATGACAATTGTACAAAAAAAAACGAACAAAGGAGCCCTTCCTTAGAAGAAAGCTAAAGGCTGTGTGTTTCTTTTGATACCTTAATCCTTTGGGGAATGAAAGGAAACAAGTTTCTTAGAATCTGACATAAGTAATAGTCCATGTCATAGTGTCGTCGCAAATCCTACAAATACAAAAATGCATACTAGTCAGTGTGAAAACACAAAACCTGGTCCATTAGTTCAATGCTTCTTAGATATGAATTTCATTATACACATGAGGTTCCACTCTCTTGGAAAGACAGATACACAAATGATTAAGTCAACTCAATGCCCTATCAACTTTGTAATGATAAAACACGCAAAGAAACAAAACAACTGTTCTACAAAACCAAACACTTGTTATCAATACCTTCTGATAGGCAACCCCAACTTTGATTGCTGAGAGAGAGCAATGAAGTGAGCAAGGATGAAGCAGTAACACTATGTAAAGGTATAAGCGATATCCCTGCACTCAGTTCCACAGGGATCCTGTAACACAAACCCTAATTCATCATTTCAGAAACCCTAATTTCTCATTACAACAACGGATCTAATCGCTAACCTGGAGGATGTGAGTCTGCGAAGTGAGGAGCGAGATGATGATCCATTCGCGAAAGTGAATCCACCGAGTTTCGGAGCAGAAGATGAACGGCGGAAGAGTATTCTCCCCGTGGATGAAGATGACTGAAGGGCTCTTCTCACGCCGTTGGCCGCCATGTTGACTCTTCTTCTTCTAACACTTGGCGACGTTTTGTGATTTGCGATGGTGGGGGTTTAAGTTGGGGTCGGGTCGGATCTCAGATTGGTTGGATCTATTGCAGGCCTGATTAGGCCCATACTGTCATGAAGATTGAGAACCACAACTCTTTCTACTCAGAACTGGCTTTAGAAACAAACCGGTTAGCATCTGGTACTACCGGAAATTGATAACCGGTTAGCCATCTGCACCTTCTCTTATTGTCATTCTAGATTGGCCTATTTATTTCGAGAATTGGTACAAAAGAAAGTATGGGAACAAGTAATTTAAATAATAGAAGAGGTTGACAGATATACGCAGTAACATTCTTCAATCATCAAATCCAAATTTATTTTAAGTACAACGAAAGCAATAACTATACAAGACATGTACTTTTACAATCACACCATTCACATAACCAATAATAATAATATTTATAATCTTCTCTGGCATCCAGATATTATCCCCCTCAACACACAGCAGGAAGAAGCATCTCAATGCAATGCAGTTTCGCGTCAATACGACTGTGTAAGAAGGAATATAGATGATGAAGATAAGCGTCTGGAGGAGAAGAAATAAGAAACCAACTTTTGTTAGATTGTGTGTGTTTCAAAGTCAAAACTTATGTTACCTTGCCACCGGTACTGTTGTTGGACAACCAGTCCAGGCCTTCGTACAGTCCTTGACCTGAAGTGGCGCATGTGCTTTGGATGTACCTGTACATTGCCAAACAATAGACTTAATTTAAGAACAAAATGAAAGGTTTTGATTTTCAAAGTCTTGTTTATTATCTACCATTTACGCTGACGCATGGAGTGAAGGCCAAGCTTATCTGTGATTTCAGCTGCATTCATTGCATTTGGAAGATCTTGCTTGTTCGCAAACACAAGCAACACAGCATCACGTAGCTCGTCCTACAAAAAAAAAGAAACCAGAACTAGAGTTGGTACGACTTTCTGAATGGAAATCTTATAGAAATCGATATGAACCTCATTGAGCATCCTGTGCAGTTCATCTCTAGCTTCAACAACTCTGTCTCTGTCGTTGCTGTCCACTACAAAGATCAGACCCTGAGTGTTCTGAAAGTAGTACTTCCACAAGGGACGGAGCTGAAAAAACATACAAAAATATTTACGTTCTACAATCAGATAAACAATCATCACAACTGGATGTCATACCTTGTCTTGACCCCCAACATCCCACACTGTGAAACTGATGTTCTTGTACTCCATAGTTTCCACATTGAAACCTTTAAGATAGATATATAATGTTATTGGTTGATGATCTTATATATAAAAAAAGTAAAAACTAGCTTACCAATAGTGGGGATGGTGGTGACAATCTCTCCGATCTTGAGCTTGTAAAGAATAGTGGTCTTACCAGCAGCATCAAGACCAACCATCAGAAGTCTCATCTCTTTCTTTGCAAAGAGATTGCTAACAAGCTTGGCAAAACTCAACCCCATCTTGTTTTACTGGAGACTTGATCAAGTCTTGAAACCAACCTTTGATTTACGAAAATGATTTAGAGGAATAGAAATTTTATAGTGGGAAAATAACATTTAAATTTACGAAAATACCCATTTGAATCTTCCTTGCCTGTGTTCGTCTTCGTCAGGGGGATCATGCAGGCAAGCCAATCAGTAGTTGACACGTGATCCAAGATCTTCTTCCATAGAAATGTTTATTTCATTGATGCTATCCTACCAATAAGAACTCTCCATGTCATTATCAATCTATATTTTGGGGGTTTATGTATCAGTGTATTTCTTTTTGATGTATTTCTATTTTCTTGAAGCTTTTTGGTGATCAAAGATTCCATAGACAGGAGTAAGCAATCTGATTACGGTTTCGTGTAATCTAATTTTGGATTGGATTAAGTAAAGTATTAAGATAGGAAATGGGTTTTCTAACTATTAAACTAATATGACATGAAGGTAGTTAAAAAAAAACTAATATGACATGACATGATTACATCAACTAATAATATAAGAATTTTTTTAAAATAAATTTCAGTTTACTTAGTTCCATTTGGTTTGGTTATACTAAAATTTGTTTTAATAAGGTTTAAAAATTTCCATTAAAAAAATAAAGCCAATCAATTTTATCACAAGCCGAGTACAAGAAACTGCGCCTTTACTAACAATTTCAATTCTCTCTACACTCATTTCTCCAATCTCAGCTCTGAAACCAAAACCAAGCTCTCTTGATCATCCATTGCATCGGGAGATCCGTATCGTTTACCTGCCTCACTAAGCAGACACTTATGAAGCATCTCTGCGCCTTCTACAGTGGTTTCTCCACTATGATCGTCAGCTCTACGTTTTCATCCACTGTCTACATGGCATCTGCGAGTCTACTCATAAGCCCAACATTAAAAGTCCAGCCCACCTCAGCCCAACAGATTATTGTAAGGAGACCATGAATGGATTTGCTGATAGTCGGGTTCAGTTGTTGGATACTTCGATCATGATTAACCTTCGAACCTCACTTGGGTTCCTATTTTTTTTTTTGATTTAAAAAAAATAAAAAAAATTACGGACCGCCACATGGCAGTGGAACCCGCAAACAATGTAAGAAACCCTCCAAAACAGTTTTTATTTACAAGTTTTAAGAATCGGTTCTTGCACTGTTCATTCATGGATCCCACATGTCAGTGAGATCCACAAACAGTGCAAGAACCACTTTTAAGATACCCCATTAATCATGCTCTTGGTTTGATGGGCTGAGTCAACCTCAGTGAAGGTATAACTTTTAGGGAAACTGGAAAAAGAAAAGAGAAACAATCTGAAAACAACCAACAGGTCCAATGGTTTTGGTTCACACTCCATTCTAAGTTTTTTTCTTTGTATTGTAGTAATGGGTTAGTGCATTTCCACCGATAAATCCTATGTAAGCCAACAATGTTTTTGTTTATTAAAGATTTGTTTCCCTTAACACTAAGGAAAAAGAAAAACAAACAGAGCTGTTTGAAACAGAGTGTTATTGTTATGTTGCGATCTTACACAGCATCACACTTGTTGGAGAGAAGGCTTGAACGATTTGTCTTTCCACTTTTAGAAGCATGATGAGATGTTGTCTTCTTTTTTCCCTTGACCTTATGGGCCTTTCTTCTTTGAGCATCCAGAATAACTTTGAAGCATTTCATCTGTAATTGACAATAGATTATATTACTGGTGACTGACAAACATCCAAGCTAATCTGTCAAGTTTGTAAAGACATGAAAAAGTTTATCCAGAGAGGTACCTTGGCATACCCAGAAGCAATCTCGAGTACTTTTCTTCCCTCAGTGACAAGTTCTTCTTCATCATCATCATAGTTCAGACCCTGTTGGAAGGGTAGTGAGTTAACCCAAATGAATCCCAAATGAAAGGACAAGACAGAGGTCTTTACCTGAGACCTAAGCATTGATTTTCCAAGCTTTTTCAACACTTGTTTGTCATCCCAAAACCTAACAGCCAAAACCAAAACCTCATTGATAAACAATTTCAACCCAAAAAAAAAGAAACAAATGATTACAAATCTTACTTCAGCAGAGCAGCAGGACCACGATCTAACTCAACTAAAATGGTTTTAACTTCAGCATCTTCTCGCAGTTGGGCCACACGCTCAGCGAATTCCTCCAGGGCTCCAGGTTTCCCGAGATTCTCCATAGACGCACGAGGATCCTGAGAGAAAGAAAATGAAATTATCATCCGGATCATCATCAAGCTTATAATAATGGCACTAGTATACCTGCAGGGCGTTGTTCTGAAGGCGCTGAAACATTTGCATTATGTTGCTCAACTGTTCTTGGTCAAACTTAGCGTTACTCAATGCGTCTGGAGTTGATCTGCGAAGCTCCTGGATATATGCAGGATCCTCACGCATTTTCTCACCAAGTTCTCTGAAACAAGTCTGGTGTTTTTGGACAAAGAATGAAACTTTTAAATAACCCAAAACAAAACATGTAAGAATGAAAAGAAAAGGGAAGTTACATCGAAATCTTCCATAGCCTTCATGGCTGGGAAATCTAAAGCATCGAACTTAAGGGCAGGCGAGGTAGTTTTAGTTGAATCTGCCGACAAGAAGAAACAAAACCACCGAATCTTACTAAACAGTAATCGCATATGACTTTAGATCGAGACAACAAAAGTACCTGGACAAGGAAGAGTTTTCTCTGAACCTGAAGCCATCATCTGATCTGTCTGAAAACCCTAGAAAAGAATAGAAACAATTATTCAGAAAGCCAACAATATAAACTGAAACATCATCCGATTAATCAATCAAACGGAGAAGGCGATACCCTAAGCGAACAAGGAAGATGGAGAAAGAGATTTGCAGAGGAATTAAAGGCCAAAACACGCACACAACCAAACGATAGAGCGCTTGTTATATAATAAATAACTAGATTTAAATACACAAGCTGGTCCGGATATTTTTCTATTTTATAAATATATTAGATATTATTACAAATATTATGAATATATATTTTATATTTTTGTATTATATATTGTGTAAATCTATAATATTATTGTTTACCTTTTTTATTCAATATTATTAATATATAGTGATTTGTTTAAAACATTTTAATTTATTATTAATTTTTATTAATTACTAATATAGGATATTTTTGGATGTTATGATAGTAAGCTTTATTTTTTTAAAAATTAAGACTTCAAAATATTAGATTGCTTTAATTTTTACAACATATATAAATAGTTTTTTCGTGGTGCATTTCAAAAAATTATTATTTATTATCTATGATTTATCTTTAGTAAAATTTTCACTATTATAATATTGATTTTATATATTTATTTTCAAAATTTTATATTTTTTAAGAAAAATTTGAAAAATTACACAACTATTTTTGAGTTTGGAACATTAAATGAATTTTGGATTATTTTGTGACTACTTCTTATTATATTATTTTATAAATAAAATATTTAAATTTTTGGTACTATTTTAAAAACAAATCTACATAGATTTTTTTATAATTAAAATAAAAATAAATTTAAAATTAAAATTATATTTGTATTTGTCATTAATATTTTAAATGAATTACTAAAATTTTCTATTTTTCTAGTAAAATATTTTTAAATAATATATGAACTAAAGTTTATTATATACTATTATATTTTTGTATAGAAACATTTTTAAACAATATATTTTGAGAGTTTCAAAATAAATAAAAAGTTGTAGATATATATATAGCTAAGTTTAACCTATATTAATACATTTATTTTGTATAAAAATATTATGGGCAAATCTCTCAACCCTCTTTGAAGTTTTTATCACAAAAATAGACCTTCAAAAGAAAAAATGACCAAAATAGACCTTTTTTATTTTGAAAATTTTAATATTTTTTAAATTTTTTAATTTTTAAAACTCAACTCCAAAACCCCACCCCATAACTCTAAACCCTAAATTTAGACTAGTTAACCCAAGGGTATAAATATATATTTACTTTCTTTAATAAAGTCTATTTTGGTCATTTTTCTTTTTGAGTGCTATTTTTGGGACAAAAATTTTTTTGGTCTATTTTGGTCTTTATCTCAAATATTATATTGTTTACGAATTTTAACCCATTTTACTGATGAGTGATAATTTATTTAAATAAAAAATAGAAACTTAAATATTGTTAATTTACCTATTTAATAAATTTTTATCATATTTAATTCATATAGCACAACTATTTTTATTTAATCTAGAAAATATTTATATAATTTATAAAAAATAGTATAGAAATTTATTTTCTTGTTTTATAATAAAATCTTAATTAACATTGGTTTATAATAATACTATATTACTAATTACGAAATTTATTAATGTGTTATTTTTTAAAAAACATTTTAAAATTTTCAGTAAGATTTTGTTAGATTCTTTCTCAACAGATTTTATTATAATTAAAAAATAAAATTTAAATTTAGAGTTGGTTTATTATTAATGTAAATAATCAAATATTTCATATTAGCTAATTTCTTAAATGGTCTTACTTTACTATGACTTGTTAGTAGTAAATAAAAATAGGATCCTTAATTAATATATTAGATATCGTTAAATTCATTACAGTAATGGGAGAAAAAACTCGATAAAATAGAATTAATAAAATAAGCATATGTTTAAAGATATGATTATCCTTAAGTTGCATAATTATCAAAAGGGAGAATAATAATATGAAAACAGGTGGAAAGGAGGAGACAACTCTACACTGAAAACGTAAGGGTATTTACTCATAAATTCGAGGTACACAATTAATGAAATATAATTATCATTATCAAAAACCACACATTGAATTGCAGATAGATTAGATTAGCGGTGAAGGTCAAGTTCCTAGCTTTTTTTTTATAGTATGTAAAACGTGCAAGCTAATATGTAAGATTGTAAAGACATGAAAAGGTATTGTTCGATGAACACACACATACATGAGCAGCAGGAACATAAGGTTCAACTTGCTCCATTGCTCTAGGTTTATCCAGAGGCGTTTGAGGATTCTGAGACGTGAAATAATCTCCTGGTGAGGATCATGGTTGAGCTAATAGCAATAAATTATACTAGACTACCAACTGCAGTATGTGGTTACGAAGGTGCTGAAACATCTCACGCATACGAGGCTTCTCAGATAACTACATATATAAACAAACCTTTAAATCACCCAAAACAAATGAATATGATAGCAATAAAACACAAAGGATAAGGTAAGTAGTCACCATATCTTTCATTCCTGGGAAATCTAAAGCATCCAAATTCCTCTTAATTGAATCAGCGGAGGAGAAGAACCAAAACCACCGAATCTTACTAAACCGCTTCCAAACTGAGATAAACAACCATCGAATACGATTCAGATCAAGATTACCTTGAGAAGGAACAACGTTCTCTGAGATTGAAGCCATTATCGGATCCGATTCAAAACCCTAGAAACGAAAGTTAACAAAAAGAAAAGATACGCATACAGATCTTATTTCGGAAGCCAAACACGCATCAATCAAATCGAAACATCATCCAAAGATATTTTTAAATAAAAATATAAATTTATTGTGATAAATTATTTAGATATGAAAAACAAAAGAAATTAGACATTGTAAATTTATATTAACATAATTGCTTATATATATATATATATATATATATATCGATTTTAACTGATTTCGAATAGTTTAAATTAATTTGAATCATATAAATTGGTATAAATCAAATTTTAGAAAAATTGTTTCGGATAAGACTGAGTTGACGCCTAAACCGATTTTTAGAATTTTGATGTAAGGACAAATGTGACTATTTGAAGACCAAGACTAACCTAAAGAGACGGAGATAATCTTCGGTATGAATATTTTTCGCGAAGACAAGCTCGGTGCTTTCAAAATTTTTGCACTTCTTGCGGTAAGAAATAAACAGAGATTGGCATCAGTAATCTTATATGAACAATTATTTATTCCTATACCAAAATGTACGGTTGTACTTCATGCAAAAGATTATACCTCTACTCATATGTTATCATGGATTCGTAAATAAATATTTAAAATTCTAGAAATAGAAGCCACACGTTTCTTAGAAGCACATCTAGTTGTGTTCGTTGGACCTTGAGTCCATCTTAAACTTACGTTTAAGGATTAACCCTTTCATTGATGATTCCGATACCCTATTTATTTCATCTGGTTTCACATTTCTTGTACCAGTTTCTCTCTACCCACGCAGACCCTAGCAACGAACAATAAAATAACACATAACACAAGACACACCCAAAGCTCACAACTCCGTGAGAAACAAGGCAACTCAACACCCTTAGAGCATCGTTATCCAAAGAAAGGCGTTTAGTTTTGTAAACCATTGTTGAACAAAGCAAGAACGATGTCCATTTCAGACTTCTTGAGACAAACTCCAATCTCGACGCCACCTGATTCGTCACGTCTCTCTCCCATTGAGATTTTCTCTCCTTCGATTGAGATAACATCACTCTTAACCGGTCTCCCCCACCCAAAGTCCGACTCATATACTCCCGACCGGGTCGAGCCAGCTACCGTCCCGAACTGTGAGCTCTCGCCCTTGGAACTGAATATAGTCATAAACTCCTCCACAATCGTTTCTATCTTCCGTGACCTCAAACCTTTCACCAGTTCGCTGATGATCTCCACCGCCGTCACGAATCCTCTCTCCTCCGCGAATTCCGCCGCCTTGCGTTTGTAACTACCCGTCGGAAACACGCAGTTTCCGAAGTACGTCGCCGGAAGCGGCGGGTCCAACCGCTCTCTGAAGTCTCCCATAAACAAGAAAGTCACGTATCTATCACCGTTCCCTCCGTGCGCCTTCACAAGGCAGGTCCACACGTAGGCGTATGCGATGACAAAAGTAGACAAATGGAGATCTTGAGTCATAGACTCTCTCTTGACTCGCTCCCGGAGCCTCTCCACGTCGTCGCGAGACAGCACGAGCGTGGATAAAACGACGTCGTCCTCGAGTTCTTTGGCGGGAATCGGACACAGGCTTCTCCCTTTCATAGATGTAACAACCTCGACCATCTTGTCACTTAGTCCGGTTAGACCGTTGAGCAACGACCGGTCAAGAGATGGAGTTAGATTCTCGGGAAGAGCGTTGACTATGTTTTCTTCGAGGTGTTTGTTTGCACAGGTGGGCCCAAGCTTTCATGAACATCATCGCCGTTTTTGCGTCGGAAACGGAGTGGTGTACTGCGACACCGATGGAGAATCCTTGGTTAGGGAACAAAGTGATCTGCAGAGAGTAAACCGATGCTGAGTCATCGGAGAAGGCTAACTTGGACACCAAGGTTTGCAGCTCCTTGGCTGGACGTTGTCCATAGCTGGAAAGAAAGGACAAATCAGCTCCGCTCTCGGCGATGGTCAACGAAACGCCGTCGTTTGGAGAGACGGTGATGCTCGGTTTGGGGTCGTTTGGGTCCCAGGTGATGCGGCCGGAGGTAGGGAGGTAGCTGCTGAGGACGAGGGAAAGGGAGAGCTTGAGCTTGGGGAGGATAAAGGAGTCGAAATGCTCACGAGTTGACTCGGTGAGCTTGTAGAAGAAGACTCGTTTCACTGGGTTGAATCGCAGCCATGGTAGATCGAAGAAAGTCAACGGGATTATGAGCGAGTTGGCAGAGGTTAGGACGGAGTTAGCGGCGGGGATGACTCGGGAGACCTCAACCACGACTGTTGTCATTGCTTTGGTGGTGAGGAAGAAGGTATGAAAATCTATCGAAACTGCTAGAAAGAAAAAAGTAAACAGAAGATTGGTTGTTAAAAGAAACCGGATGATATTTGAGTAGTTAAAAGAAAATTTAGAAGAATTTTAAGTCTTTAGAAATTATTACTAGGTACTATTTAATAGTCACTCCGTTTTTTAATAGAAGATGTTTTGAGTTAATGCATGAAGATTAAAAAAATCACATTTATCTAGAAACTATTTTCTTAAATATAATTTTAAAATCATTCAACCAATTACAAAAAAGACTGTAAAATTTTATTGTTTGAAGAGTTTTCAATAAAGTTAAATCTAACCTTAAAACTTCAAAAATTACCTTAAAATTCTAAAACATCATATATTTTGAAATAACATAAACCTTCTAAAATATCATCTAATTTGAAATGGAAGGAATATAAAAAAAAGAAAAATACAAAAATTAAAGTTTAATAAAAATTTATTGTGAATTTTTTTTTGTATTTAAATGAAATGAAACTAGTTTCTATATGTAGATAAAATAAATGATGAAATTTGGTGTTAAGGAAAATAGTTTAACACAAAGTAATTAAAATTGAATAATTTGGTAGAGGTCGAAAATATACAAATTTCACCAACCAATAAAAAAATATCATGTGAGTATTTTCTAACACCAACTCCTCTTATAGTTTGACACATGAGAGTGTGTACATTCCTTTGTTTTTCAATGGTTGATAACATTCAACTAAGAGCAACCCACCTATATTTTTAATTACAAATTTCAACAAGTTTATTGTATTGAAAGCAAAATTAACGTTCTCATTGCTCATAGTCTAACATGTAATATCGGATATTAAAGGATGATAAAGCCTGTAATGTTACAAGTAACTAAATGTTTTTCAGCGCTATGCATAGAATAAGAAAGATTAATTAAATTATTTTTAAAATAAAATTTATCAATATTTCAGATTTTGTTATTTGCTTACTAATAGTTTAATTTATTTAACATTAAAATTAAGATAAAATAAAGTTTTATTTATTTTAATTAATATTTAGAATGATTATATATATATATATATAACTTAATTCTTGGATAAATTTTATTCAATTAAAATATATCAAATAAATTTCGTAATTATAATCACCAAGAAATTTTGTTTGAAATAAAATTATATAAATATCAAAAAGTTTAACAAAATAGTATTTTAAAGATTTGTAGATATTAAAAAGAAAAAATGATATTATGATTAAAACTTATAATTTTTAAAAAAAAATTTAACATATGAAGATGATTGTAGTCACATCAAAGAGAAAAATTTACTTATTGATCAATTCAATTTTTTTTGCTTAACGAAAATGCACTACAAAAAAAAATACATGAACAAAAATTGCACTACAAAACTTTGTCTTTTAAGAAAGTGAGTCTCTTGTGAAGCTTCGTTATCTAGGCTAGATCTTCGAAATGCTGATTTCTAGCTCAAAACTATAGTAGGAAGCTTGATCGATGTTAAAGCGCCTTACTTTGATTGTTAGAGAAACTAGGAGAAACATATGGAGATGTTGGACTTCAATGATTTTTTTCACTTGTGGAAGATTTGATTTTGACCTACATTTTCTACAACTTTATTGTTTAACATACTATTCAGTTAGTTTAACTGTTATTTTAAACCACAAGTTTTTTGTTTGTGATTTCTACATTTATGCAATTAAGCCATTGATTTGGCATGATTCTTTGATTTCGGCTCTTAATTCTTGTTTGATGTCTACTGATATGAAGAAATTAGAATTTCAATAGATTATTAATTTTGATCATCCACAATAACTCATTTGTTGTTTCAAAATTATTCTGAATGCTCAAAGGAAAAAAAAGTCAATATATGTGCTATGTCAAAAGATAATTCACTAAAATCTCTTAAAATAAAGAATAAGTACAAGACTATTCCTGTTACAAAAAATACTAGACTACTCAACTATGTTACAAGGAAACAAAAACGAGTACGCGGAAGCGAAATCACATGGAAGCGTAGAAACGAGAATTTTTGAAAAATTAAGAAGCGGTATATTAAAATATAAAATATCTGACTAAAACTATATAATTCAAATTAAAATAAACCACTTTTTCATTTATACTAATTTTAAGTTATTTCATATTACAATATTGAAAATAGAAATAAATAAAATTTTAAAAATTATTATCCAATTAATTATTTTTTCATAAATAACTGACACATATTTGAACATATAAGCTATATCTCAAATAAAAACAAAAAAAAAGAATTGTGTATAAAGATAATTTATAATATTGGTTTTGATATTTGATATTTCTATTCTCTCTATCTCTATGTTAATACTTTTAAATTTTAGATTTTATATAAAAACATATTAACATAATTTTCTATTTTATTTATTTATGTTGCTTGATTCCAAAATGGAATCGTAAGCTTCCAATGTATTTTTAAATATAGTATTTTAGAAGCGTTTTTGGAAACGAAATTTCGTAAGCTTCCACAAAGTTCCGATTCTAATTATAAAGCGGGAAGCAAAGTCTGACAAATCTTCCGTGCATCTAGCTACTCAAAACTTCTTTTTATCTCAGAAAAGAAAAATTCCATATTTGAAATTTGTGAAGAATCTTTCTAGACTTTTTTTAATGTAACCAAAATAATACATATAGCAACCACTTTGTCACACCGGGTATGCTGATATTTATGGCTGCACACATTCAATGGAAAGTGACTGATGATACATATAGCAATGCATAACATTTTGCTTTGTTACTCTGGGAGAAAGATTACCACAAACCGTAAGCTAGAAAGAAAACTGAGCCGCTGCTTAAAGCCACAATTAAGTTCAGGTAGAGCACAGTTTTGCTCTATTTTCTGTAAGCATATCACCTAACAAAACGGGAAGTTATGCAATGTTGAATCTATGATTTTGATGAGCATGGAGGAGCGACGTTGAAATCTGTTAGAAATCACTGAACGTGGTGGCAAAACAGTGGCAAGTCAAAGAATTATACACCAACAGCTTTGTACAACTCTTCATAATCATGCTATATACTAATCCAACATCCGGCGTGAGTTGCAAGCTACTAGTTTCATAGCCATCTATCTTTTGAGTACAGCTACGTCACAGTAGTTGTCGGAACCGAAGTGAACTAATAATATGACAACAGATATGGACTATGAATGCAAGTATCTTCGACCCGGACATGTTCAAAACATGCATATCTCAATGTCATAAAACCACTTATAAAATTCCGACAAAGATTCATTATCTCTTTAAACATCCAACAATAAAAGCAAGATAAAAATTCCATAACAAAGTGGTATTAGAACTTGCTAATGTGATTGCTTGCTTGGTAAAATACCTTACAGTTTTGTAAACCATTGTTGAACAAAGCAAGAAAGATGTCCATTTCAGACTTCTTGAGACAAACTCCAATCTCGACGCCACCTGATTCGTCACGTCTCTCTTCCATTGAGATTTTCTCTCCTTCAATAGAGATAACTTCACTCTTAACCGGTCTCCCCCACCCAAAGTCCGACTCATATACTCCCGATCGGGTCGATCCAGCTACGGTCCCGAACTGTGAGCTCTCGCCCTTGGAACTGAATATAGTCATAAACTCCTCCACAATCGTTTCTATCTTCCGTGACCTCAAACCTTTCACCAGTTCGCTGATGATCTCCACGGCCGTCACAAATCCTCTCTCCTCCGCGAATTCCGCCGCCTTGCGTTTGTAACTACCCGTCGGAAACACGCAGTTTCCGAAGTAAGTCGCCGGAAGCGGCGGGTCCAACCGCTCTCTGAAGTCTCCCATAAACAAGAAAGTAACGTATCTATCACCGTTCCCTCCGTGCGCCTTCACAAGGCAGGTCCACACGTAGGCGTATGCGATGACAAAAGTAGACAAATGGAGATCTTGAGTCATAGACTCTCTCTTGACTCGCTCCCGGAGCCTCTCCACGTCGTCGCGAGACAGCACGAGCGTGGATAAAACGTCGTCGTCCTCGAGTTCCTTGGCGGGAATCGGACACAGGCTTCTCCCTTTCATAGATGTAACAACCTCGACCATCCTCTCACTGAGTCCGGTTATACCGTTGAGCAACGACCGGTCAAGAGATGGAGTTAGATTCTCGGGAAGAGAGTTGACTATGTTTTCTTCGAGCTGTTGTTTGCACAGGTGGGCCCAAGCCTTCATGAACATCATCGCCGTTTTTGCGTCGAAAACGGAGTGGTGTACCGCGACGCCGATGGAGAATCCGTGGTTAGGGAACAAAGTGATCTGCAGAGAGTAAACCGATGCTGAGTCATCGGAGAAGGTTAACTTGGGCACCAAGGTTTGCAGCTCCTTGGCTGGACGTTGTCCGTAGCCGGAAAGAAAGGACAAATCAGCTCCGCTCTCGGCGATGGTCAACGAAACGCCGTCGTTTGGAGAGACGGTGATGCTCGGTTTGGGGTCGTTTGGGTCCCAGGTGATGCGGCCGGAGAGAGGGAGGTAGCTGCTGAGGACGAGGGAAAGGGAGAGCTTGAGCTTGGGGAGGATGAAGGAGTGGAAATGGTCACGAGTTGACTCGGTGAGCTTATAGAACGATACTAGTTTCACTGGTTTGAATCGCAGCCATGGTAGATCGAAGAAAGTCAACGGGATTGTGAGCGAGTTGGCAGAGTTTAGGACGGAGTTAGCGGCGGGGATGACTCGGGAGACCTCAACCACGACTGTTGTCATTGCTTTGGTGGTGAGGAAGAAGGTATGAAAATCTATTGAAACTGCTAGAAAGATAAAGTAAACATGAGATTTGCTGTTAAGTTTTCTATGTGAATGATTGAAAAGAAACCGGAAAATAGTTTACAATTTATGAAGTATATCTACCTATAGGAATAAGTTATGCATGTCAACATTTTTTAATTTAATGATGACGTTAGGTAGTTGCAAATTTAATTTTATTAATTTGACGTGGAAGAGGAAGATATTAACTAACTTTAATTCTCAATTAAAATTTTAATCATTTAACTAAAATTTGACTGATCATGACAAAAAAAATTAGAAAAGATAGTTAAATGAAACTCTCGTAAATCGAATTTTAATTGATGAACGAAAGAATTCAACAGAGTTAACATTTTAGACGTTTATATCATTTTGGATTAATGAAATTAACCTCTTGATGTTACTACATAATATTATTAAGTTGAGGGATATTATCATCGTAACATATGCCTTGTCTAACTAGATATACATGTTATGCAGTGGTCAATAATTCATGTAGCTTGCAATAATTTTTTGTTAATTAAATTCAACACAATACCCCCACCAATTTATATTTTTATCTTTTTATATTTACAAATTTGTAAAAATAATAATCTATTTTAAATAATATTTTAAATTTTGAACAACTAAATCTGAATAATTTTAAAAATTTATATTATTTTAACAACAATAGTAGTTATCATTTTTAATCATAAAATTATGAAATTGTTATAAAATTAGTTTTAAAATTCAAATTGATGATATTTGAGTAGTTAAAAGAAAATTTAGAAGAATTTTAAGTTTTTAGAAATTATTACTAGGATCTATTTAATATAAAAAGAAAAATAAAAAAAATAAAATTTAATAAAAATTTGATAAAGATTACCACAAAACCGTAAGCTAGAAAGAAAACTGAGCCGCTATTAAAGCCACAATAAAGCTCAGGTAGAGCACAGTTTTGCTCTATTTTCTGTAAGCATATCACCTAACAAAACGGGGAGTTATGCAATGTTGAATCTATGATTTTGATGAGCATGGAGGACCGACGTTTAAATTTGCGAGAACTCACTGAACATAACAGTTTTGCTCTATTTTCTGTAAGCATATCACCTAACAATTATGCAATGTTGAATCTATGATTTTGATGAGCATGGAGGACCGACGTTTAAATTTGCGAGAACTCACTGAACATAGTGGCAAAACAGTGGCAAGTCAAAGAAGTTATACACCAACAGCTTTCTACAACTCCACATAATCATGCTATATACTAATCCAACATCCGGCGTGAGTTGCAAGCTACTAGTTGCATAGCCATCTATCTTTTGAGTGTAGTGAGGTCACAGTAATTGTCCGATCCGAAGCGAACTAATAACATGTTCAAAACATGCATATCTCAATGTCATAAAACCACTTATAAAATTCCGACAAAGATTCATTATCTCTTAAACATCCAACAATAAAAGCAAGATAAAAATTTCGATAAACCTAAGCAGTGAGCACAACAGCACCACCAGCTTCCTTAATCTTCTTCTCAGCAGTCTTCGAGATAAGCTTCGCCTTCACAACAAAAGGCTTGTTCTCCGGCAAATGACCTTTCCCCAACACCTTAAAGAACCCGTGCTGCGTCACGTCGATCAACGGAACCTTGTCCTTCGTGGACTTCGCCTTCACATCCTCAGGGACGAGAGACCAAAGCCTGTCTAGGTTCACGATCGGGCAATAGAACTTGTTGCGAAGCTTGTGGAAGTATCGCATACCTACTTTACCGAAGTAACCGGGATGATACTTGTCGAAGAGGATCCTGTGGTGGTGCATACCTCCGGCGTTACCACGACCTCCAGGATGCTTGCGATGCTTTCCGATACGACCGTGTCCGGCGCTGACGTGGCCACGCTTCTTCCTGTTCTTCTTAAATCTCGTCGTCATTTCTGCCGATCTGTGACTTCCTCGGCGTTTTCTGTTGCGGCTAGGGTTTCTTGTAGAAGAAGGATAGAGTTATAAAGTGTCTCACTCTCTTCAGCTTTCCTAGGGTTTACATATTTTAGCTGGGCCTAATATGCTATAAGCCCAATACGAATAACTTTTATTTTATTCACTCTCGTCGTCATATTCACCACCACATGATTGAATCTCCACGCGCTGGTTACTGTGGCTGAAGAACTACATTCACTCATTCGCTTCAGCTTTCCCTAGTGTTAACATATTTTAGCAAGCTCTTAAATTATATGGGCCTAATAAGGTACAAAGCCCGAAATAATATCTCTCCATTTCAACCTTACTCCTGAAACGACGTCGTTCTAATGGAAGAGTTTCACCACCACATGATTGAATCTTCACGCGCCATTTCTCACGCGCCGGTTCCCTTGTGGCTGATGAACTCGGTCGTGGATCTCCGTGGGCCCCACCTCGGTTTTGTGGATTGTTTTTCGGTTGACACGAAGCTTCCTTGCGTTACGTCTTCTTCAATTCACAAAACGACGCGTTTCAATATTGTCTACTCCAAGTCGTGGAGCTTTCTTCTTCTCACTCCACCGATCACGAAGCCGGTTCATGGCTCTGCAGGTACTCGGCTGCACGAGTCGCCGCCCCATCCACATCTCACTCCACCGACGGTGTTCCATTATCGCCACCAGTGACCTCAAAAGGAAGAATCTCCGATTCATCGCAGAATCTAAACCGTCGTTTTCTCTTCAATTAACCAGTGAAAATCACCGGTTATCTCCAGTTAATTGCTCGACGGTAAATGGAGCAGCAGTGGAAAGCTCTGAGTATTATGAAGGAGAAGGAGACTCCGTTTCACTTCCCGAGAGGATCCGGCAATGTATTGGCTTCCTCCGGACGATACTACCAGGGGGAAGCTGGTGGAGATTCTCGGAGGAAGTAGATAGTAGGTTCATAGCGAAGCCGGTGACTGTGTGGCGTGCGTTAAGTCGGATGTGGGAGCTTGTGGCTGAGGATCGGTGGGTTATCTTCGCTGCGTTTTCTACTCTTATTGTAGCTGCGGTGCGTGGCTTCTTCCTTATTCATGATGTGCTGTAATGGCTTCGCATAGAGCCAGTGTTCTAGTGTTGCTTCGTTGACCTTAGCTCCTCTCTTGGAGTGCTTTGAGACTAGTTTTTAGGGTGGAAACTGGTTAAGCTGAGAACTGTTCCTTTTCTTATGTTTTGTTTTCTCTACGTGTTTCAGCTTTCAGAGATATCTATTCCACATTTCTTGACGGCTTCGATATTCTCGGCACAAAGTGGTGATGTCACTGTGTTTCGTCGGAATGTCAAACTCTTGATTGTGCTGTGTGTTACTTCAGGCATTTGCAGGTCAAGATCTTGTATGGTCAAATGCTTTTCCCTGTTTTTTTTTTCTTTTCTTTCTCCGAATTGAATTAAAGGGTTGCTCTTGCGGTCTGATGAAGTTCTCTTTTTGAGATCATTTTACAAATAATATCCAGGTATTGATATTGTGGTGCTCCTCACAACTCT
The DNA here is from genome assembly GCA_905132885.1 of Moricandia moricandioides. Lineage (NCBI taxonomy): Eukaryota > Viridiplantae > Streptophyta > Magnoliopsida > Brassicales > Brassicaceae > Moricandia > Moricandia moricandioides. The sequence continues at coordinate 65,028 of CAJHQQ010001614.1, forward strand.
TTTTTAACTCTTTCTTCCAGTGGCATACGAGGATGCTTCTTTGGGATTGCAAACATGATACTTGTTAGTTCCCACTTCCCTTTCTATTTGTGGTTTAATATCCTCAAGAATAATGGGTCACATTCTACTCTCTAGGTTAAACGAATGAGGGAAACACTATACTCCACTCTTCTCCTCCAGGTCGTGAAAGTTTTTTTAACTGTTGTATCATTCTTAATAGCTCATGTTTACCTTTAATCTTTCTTAATTACTCTTGCTAACTTAACTGGGTGGTGCTTCAGGATATAACGTTTTTTTGACTCTCAAACTGTTGGTGACTTAACAAGCAGACTTGGATCAGACTGTCAGCAAGTCTCGAGGGTCATTGGAAATGATCTGAACATGATATTTCGCAATGTTCTCCAGGTCTTCTTCTAATTAATATAATTGCCATCGCGCCTAAAGGGTGCTTGGCGCATGATTGACATCTATTTGTTTGTTTACTTTCTTTCTTTTAGGGTACAGGGGCATTGGTTTATTTGTTGATCCTGTCCTGGCCCCTTGGTGTCTGCACATTGGTGATTTGTTGTGTTTTGGCAGCGGTTATGTTTGTTTATGGAATGTGAGTTTCTGCCTTTACTTTGTTTCTTTTGATTAGATGATTCATCTGGGCAGCTCAGCTGATACGTATGCCTAGTGTTCTTATGACTGAGAATAAAGTTACATCCGCTCATGTTGTAGGTACCAAAAGAAGACAGCGAAGCTAATTCAGGAGATTACAGCTTCTGCAAATGAAGTAGATTGTTCAAGAACTCTTTATTGATATATGTCTTTTAAGCAATGAATTCTTCGCTGATAACAACTCTCTGGATCTGCAAGGTCGCTCAAGAGACATACTCTTTGATGAGAACTGTTCGTGTATATGGGACAGAGAAGCAAGAGCTTAAAAGGTGCAACAGCTTAAAAGAGCTTAAAAGTTTCTCAATTTCTTGTTTTTTTTCTGGTGAAATTTTTTGCGATTGTGGACCAATCTGTTTCAAGAACAGGTTCTGTTTAGTTTTTGACATAGATTTCTCCCCTTCTGTGGTGGAAAGGTATAATCACTGGCTTCAGAAAATGGCCGATGTAAGTTTGAGACAGAGTGCTGCATATGGTATTTGGAATTGGAGCTTCAACACTCTATACCACGCAACTCAGGTTCGTCACACATAACCCAGTTTTGCATAATTTCATTCACTCTTTTACTGTTTTTTGGAAGGATTAATTAATATGTGGTCCTTGATCATGCTCATGCTAAGAATGTGACAAGATCCATCATTTGTTTCTTTTATAGATTATTGCTGTATTGGTTGGAGGATTGTCTATCTTAGCCGGTCAAATAACAGCAGAGCAGCTGACAAAGTTTCTGTTGTATAGTGAATGGTTAATCTATGCAACATGGTGGGTAGGAGATAATTTATCGTCTTTGATGCAATCAGTTGGAGCGAGTGAAAAGGTGTTCCAAATGATGGATCTCAGGCCGAGTGATCAATTCATATCAAAAGGCAAGGTTCCGTTTTTTTTTGGGCAAAGAGCAGTACAATTCTGTTGACCATTTATGAGACTGTTGGGAGCGTGAGGTAGCTTGTTCTCAGTTCATATAACTCTTAAAGTCAAACCTCTTCAACGATGAACCACCTAGAGTAGATCACTTTGGACCTACCTAAGCTTACAGAGATTGCTACGGTCTACCATGTAATGTATTTTTGTTAATCAATTGTTACTGCAGGAACGAGACTGCAGAGACTGACAGGGCATATCGAGTTCGTAAATGTGTCGTTCTCCTACCCTTCGAGAGAAGAGGTATGACTGCGTTCATGTGTGTATCTTTTGCAGCTAACCTTTTGCCTTCACTTTCCGCTTTTGTGTGGATATCCTTGAACCAGAATGTCAGTGTCTAAACAAATCATATCATATGTAAATCTCTCAGGTGGCAGTGCTTCAAAACGTGAGCATTTCCGTGCGTCCTGGTGAAGTGGTGGCAATTGTAAGTATTTATTTCAAAGTAGTCATGGATTTCCTTAGAATGTCTCGGAAGTTATTTGTTTACAAATCTATTGTGTTCAGGTTGGTCTAAGTGGCAGTGGCAAAAGCACAGTGGTTAATCTTTTGCTGCAACTGTACGAACCCAAAAGCGGCCAGGTAGGTTATCCAAAGTCACTGTAGAACAACCTTTTAAGCCTTTCCTTCCTAAAAGGCTTCCACTTTGAATTCCAGATTCTACTCGATGGGGTTCCTTTGCAAGAGTTGGATGTCAAGTGGCTAAGGCAAAGAATCGGATACGTGGGGCAGGAACCAAAACTCTTCCGCACAGACATCGGTTCCAACATAAAGTACGGATGTGATCGAAATGTAACGCAGGAAGATATTGTATGGGCTGCAAAGCAAGCCTATGCACATGACTTCATCACAGAACTTCCCAATGGTTACAACACAATTGTTGATGATGATTTACTCAGTGGAGGGCAAAAACAGCGGATTGCCATTGCACGTGCCATCCTTAGAGATCCTAAAATACTCATCCTAGATGAAGCCACAAGTGCACTTGATGCAGAGAGCGAACACAATGTTAAGGTAAAATCCCCTGTGGTTCCAAAAAGAAACGTTACTTAGATGCATGAAATCTCAACCCTTTGTTTCTTCCAGGGAGTACTTCGTTCTATCGGAAACGATACAGCGACAAAGAGAAGCGTCATAGTGATAGCACACAGGTATCTACTTCTTACACAAACATGTTTTGATGATTGATTTAATTGACATCTTCAACATTATATTCCTTCAGACTTTCTACTATTAAGGCTGCGGATAGAATAGTGGCTATGGACAGTGGACAAGTCGTTGAGGTAAGCCACTCTGTTTCCGGTTTTGTTCGGTTCATTGAAACCAATGATCTTGATTGTTATGTTTTTTTTTCTTCTGCTAAACAGATAGGCAATCACAACGAGCTTATGAGCAAAGATGGGTTATACGCGAGATTGACTAAGAGACAAGCCGATGCTGTTGTATGATTGATCTTCTTCATCTTACACATGGAATACAGTTCATGAATAGTGTCATGATATGTGTTTTTGAAGGTCATGACGAAATGTAATGATAGAAAATTGTGTAAAAAGGTGCAACAACCATAGATCATTCTTAATTTCATACTACTGGTTCACACAGGTCATCCCGTTTTCTTATAATTACTGTAAACTACCTGCCGTTTTTAAAACACTGAAGACGACTCACAGTATTCTGTTTCGGTCTAATTAAACGCAAAGAGGGACGACGACTAGTCATGTGAGACCTTGTAGGCTAATGGGACCTTAGACCATGATTAACCCGGGTCTCTTAAGGTAAGGTTCTTAACGTAAAATTTGTCTTTTAATTTTTTTTTTTTTTTTTTACATTTTTCCCGCTAAGAGACGTCTCTTAGAATTCCTATTTAAGAGACGGTTCTTAGCTTTTCTTAGTTAAAAGCTAAGAAACGTTTCTTAGAAAAGCTAAGAACCCCACCTTAAGAGACCCTCGTTAATCCTGGTCTTAACTCTTATTTTTTGTCGAATAACTGAACTCTTAACCAACCTGATTCGAAAACCGAAAAGTTCGGTTTGGTTTAGTTAATTTCCGCAAAAAATTATTATGTATGACTCTTGAAATTAAAGATACGTGTACTTGGACCAGCTAGTGAATCGGCTAGGCCAACAATTACGGTTGTAATGAGCATAAACTGGAGAGGCCAGAACGATATCGACCTATCGTTTACGTTGGCTAAGCTAAATAACAAAAGAAAAGTGCTTAGGCGTTTTAAATCATTAAACGAAGGCCCAAATGATGTCTATCACAATTATTAAAAGTTGCAGTATAACCCTCCAACTTCTCAATCTTTCGTAAAAACACACTCTCTACAAAACATAAAATAAAAAGCTCCTAAACCCTAGTTTCGCACGCCTCTTCTTCTGTCTGAATACCCCCATCCTGTGCTGCCCGGATTTTGAAAACCTTGAAAGATGCAGCACGACGAGGTCATATGGCAAGTCATCAGACACAAGCACTGCAGTTACATGGCCAAGTAAGCTCTTCACTTCCTTCCTCTTCTTCCTCTGTGAAATCTTGTACTGATTGATTGAGATATCGTATTACTCTGCTCCACCTTTGTAGAATCGAAACCGGAATCTTCTGTAGAAACCCTTACAACGTAACGGGAATTTGCAACCGAAGCTCTTGTCCTCTTGCTAACAGCCGTTATGCCACCATTAGAGACCATGATGGTACTATTAACTTGTTTGTCCTCGTGTTTTGTCTGATTTGGATTGAATATCTTACGTTTGATTTTTGTCTCCTGTGTTTGCAAAAAAAGGTGTTTTTTATTTGTATATGAAGACGATAGAGAGAGCCCATATGCCTAAGAACTTGTGGGAGAGGGTGAAGTTGCCTAGAAACTATGAGAAGGCTCTTGAAACCATTGACAAGCACTTGGTAAATGAGCTTACCTTGTACATAGATTGATGCAGCAAGAGTAGAGGTTTTACTCTGTTTCTTTTTGGTTGTGTGTGGTAGTTGTATTGGCCTAAGTTATTACAGCACAAGATCAAACAAAGACTGACTAAAATGACTCAGATGCGTATTCGTATGAGGAAACTTGCTCTCAAAACAAGGTTGGTTCCCTCCTCTTTCAGAAGCTGTTTTGTACTAATTGCGTTATTTCTGTTGGGTTTGATAGTTTGGTGGTGTTGGTTTTGTTCACAGGGAGAAGATAATGACTACACCTAGGAGGGATATAAAGAGAGAGTCAAGAAGAGAGGAAAAGGCTGTTAAAGCAGCGGTCTTGGATAAGGTCACCCATCTATTTTCCGCGTTTTGATATTGCCTGTCTTTTTTAGTTTCTGTTTTGTTTTTCCATAAGCTGGTTTCTCTCTACTGATCAGGCTATTGAGACTGAGTTGCTAGAGCGTTTGAAGAAGGGTATTTATGGTGACATATACAATTACCCAGAGCTTGAGTGGAACAAGGTTCTTGATGAAGAAAAGCAAGTGGCAGAGGGTGTTGAGGAAGAAGAGGAGGAGGTACTCTTGTCTAACTGGACCAGAAAATTTGATATTGTGTTCTTTTCTCTGTTTTGTTCAAAATATTCTTTGTTGAATGAATTATTAGGAACCAGAGATTGAATATGTTGAAGGCTATGAAGAGCTTGAAGAAGAGGAAGATATGGAAGATTTCTCTGGTTTTCCCTCTAAGATGTCTGACTTCAACGATGATGAACATGGTAAAAGGCCTCTCAAATAAGTTACAAAATCCTCCATTGTAATCCTATGTTGATCCATTATACTCTGTCCAATTGGATTCTTCCCTTTTGAAAACCATACATCGCTTGTGAGTTTTGGGTAGTTGGATCAGGTCTTTCCCATTGTGAATTATTTACAAAGCTACAAACTTTCTTACAGATTCAGCTGATGAGGAGGAAGACGATGACGGTGAGGACCAAGTTGTGATTCATAAAAAGGGAAAAAGAGATTCAAAAAAGCCTGATGATGTTGGAAAATCAAAGAAGAAGAAAAGAGTGGTTGTTGAGGTGAGATTCACCCTACTAGTTTACCTTATTCTTGTTGAAGTGTTGAGTTAATTTGTATTGTCCATATCTTCTTATATGTCTGTCTTATCTCTTTCAGATGGAGCAAGAAGATGGAGACGTGATACGAACCCTGAAAACCGCAAGCTGAGCTTTAGATGCCAAAACCTGAAGCTTTTTGTTTTTGTTTTGTTACTGAAAGACAATAAAATCGGAAAGCTCAGTTGAAAGTGTCTTGAAAGCTTTCCAGTTTTGTACTCTTTTCTTTTTTTCATGTATTGTAGGAACCTAATATGTTCTGACGTTTGAATTGATACACTTGGCTGCTGATTCTGTCTTGGCTGAGTATTATAAACAACTCTTGGCTCCAACAGATCATTTTGACAGACTCGTCAATGCGTTTTTTACACTTAGAGCCGAGACACAAGTTTTCATGTTAAAAAGATTTCACTGTCTCTAGACTAAACACACATTAACCGAACCAGCTTCTCCTTATGTTTTTTAATAGTTAAAGCACAAAAACTTTAATGCCATTTAAAAAGTAAAGATTCTCCCTTTCTCTCACAGAAACAACGAAAACACAAGATTCTTTAAAAAAAAAAATTCACATAAAAATCTCAATTTTTCTAACTTTCATCTCATAGACGATGAAGATTAAGATTTCTAAACCATTCCATGTTTCGAAATCGAACATCATTCTCACTCTTAGTACATGGCACCTATCAGCCAAAACTGTCTAAACTTGGAAATCTCTGCTTTTTCGAAGCGTGAACAGAGTCCATTGAGTTGTCGTGTTGTGGTCAAATTAGCTTTAGTATAGAGTGTCAATGTTCAAAAACGCGTTTAGGATGGGAGATTACGCAACGTTGAAGCTTTCCAGTTTCCACGATGGGTAAGCATTTCGATTTGTCCATATCCGGCCAAAAAATCGGGTTCTTAGAATGTTTTTTGAATTTTAGTTATTAAAATCGAATGTAATCGGATAAATCTATCAATTTAACTCAAAAACAACATGATCAACGTGATATTTTGATGTATTGTGACAATATTCTATGGTTGGCCATAAAAATAAAAATGTTGCAGGAGAAGTAAAACAATCTGAAGAAAGAAGATGATTTTAATTACGATTTTGCTATTACTGAAGAAACAAATAAAACAACAAAAATAGGAATAAAGACTCTTGTTACCGTTAAACCACTATGATTATTAGTAAGCTGTCTCGTAATCAACTTAATATATACAAATGCATCTGTTTTTTTTTAAAGACTTAATACTAACCCCAACATTCAAACTTAATACTAACTAGATTTTGATCCGCGCTTACAAAGCGCTGGTTTTGATTTTTATTTTTATTTTTTATTTTTAAAATTATTTAATAATATTTGTAAACCAACAGTTTTAAAATATTTTTAGGTTCCTACAAACTTACCTGGACCTTGAATGATCCTACTCGACACCGTCCGTATATTCATGTAAAACCATTTTGAACCCCAATATTGAGAAAGACCGAATTGTAGTCGATGGGTACTTAGATGACCATGACTAACACCCGCATGAGTGTTATAGTAAATTGTAATATATAACATATATAATTGTGTTTGGTTTTATATGTGTTTTATATGTTTGAAATTATTCATATTTTATTATTGTTTGATCTATTAGAAAATAAAATTTATGTAATATTCAATTATTTCATATAAATACTATTTTTTTATTTTAGATTTTTGTTGAAATAAAAAAATGTATAACTAACAAATTAATATGGTTGTCTAACACATAAAATATATGATTTAAAATATAAGAATAAGTGAATATCTCAATTTTAGTAATTTATTACGTTTTGTTCATATATGAAAACCTCTAGATTTTAGTTTCAATTGATTGATGGATTTTCTTTTATTTTGTGGGTTGTAATTTGGAAATAAAAAATATTGTTAACGTAAGGGCTAGATTTTTGGATCTATCTTGTTAATATTATGCTTGTTTTTGAATTTATTCGGTTAGATAAAAAAATTATTAAGTCAGCCCGTAAATAAAATTTCTTTTAAATTATTCAATGGCACATAATGGTAAATAAGAAGAAAAAATGACGGTGAAGTTTTATGGGTACTACAGTTTTAATAAAATAGATTTATTGTAAATGTAAAGGCTAAGTTTGTAAATAAAAGAAATTATTTTTAATACTGCTATCTATGTATCCAAACAATCCTCACTATCCATGTTTCCAAACAAAATCCTAAAGTACTTCTACTTTAATAAGATAGATGCTAATGTCCAAGAAGAACATTATTCATTCCTCATCACTAGTTGTTCGTAGGACTGGACTGCAACTCAAATCAGTATGTTTTTAAAACCTATAAGGTGCATTGAGTTGTGATAGTGAAAGTAAACATCATACGTATTATGTGCATTTCCTCAACTCCAATTTCCACAAATTGTTTTCATAACTCGTCATCCACAAGTCGTCATACACAACTCGTCAACCACAACTCATCAACCACAACTCGTCGTCCACGACTCCTCATCCACAACTCGTCGTCCACGACTCCTCATCCACAACTCATAGTCTACAAGTCGTCATCCATAACTCGTCAACCACCACTCCTCGTCTATAATTGACTTGTTTGCAACACATCCTTCTGTAACATTCCATAGGTACCTCATTTGTCCATAACTCTTCCATCCACACCTCATGTCCGGTTTTCTTATACCCAATTTTCAAAGTTGTGTCATGTACACATTCGATTATATGATTCTCAAAGAATGTCTTTGAAAATCCATCCACAAAAACAATGGTGACACGACTATGTTTGGTGTAATTTTTATGCATAAGCAAATAAATATATACATCTGCATATAATTGTTCACATGAACGACATTCCATTATGAGCGTCAATGATTATGTAAATTGTTGTGTTATATAAGAGAAAATGTAAGGAAGAGAAAAAAGTGGAAAAAATATACAAGTATATTTATAAATAATTAATTTTGAGAGAAAGAAAAAAATTTAAGATTTAAATATAGTTAGAGTTGTTAATTAGGATGTAAAAAATGATATGCCAAAAAAAAGAATATCCAAACTTTTTTTTATTATATAACTGTTAATGGAGTACAACATTCAAGATACCAAACATAATAAATACATAAAAAATAACTAAACTAATTAAATACTAACTTTATAACAAATCACCCAATGAAACCCACCATCCAGTTCACCTCAATAAGGATATTTATGTCAACAATCTCTCTCGATCCAAGTGAAAGTATGCTATAAGTGGCATGTGGCTTTAATTGCAAACAAAACTCAAAAAGTAGCTTATTATGTAATCGACTCTTGCAGATATCATTGGTAACATTCAATACCAACAGCAATGCTAAAAAATGTGATTTGATTTCCTTATACATGTATGTTATCATCTTTTTAAAAGTAAAATATGAATTGATGTCATTAACCTTTCCTTGTCCACAGACAATCGCTTACCTTAGAGCATGATTAACTCTTAGGGTAGGGTTTTTAACTTTTTAAGAGACGTTTCTTAGCTTTTAATTAAAAAAAACCTAAGAACCGTCTCTTAAATAAGAGACATAAGAACCGTCTTTTAGCCGAAAATATAAAAAAAAAAACTAAAAATTATATTAAGAACCCCACTTTAAGAAATTCGGGTGAATCATGACTTTAGTTATCCAATATTGGTGAAGGCTAGCAAATATGCATAGTATATTAGTAACAATGATCACACATTTTAAGATTTTCACAGCATTGTTTAGGATTTAAAAAAAAAAATCCAGATCAAAAGAGTTAATGGATAAACTACCGATTGCAGTTGTGTATTTATTTTGAACAAAGTAGATTAAGAATAAGGTTTTTGTAAGCTTCTAAGTGATAATTCAAGAGTAAATATGGTGCATTATAAGTTGAATATATATATAATGATTTATAGTTAACAATCAATTAATTAGAGTGGCGCAGCGGAGGCGTGGTGGGCCCATAACCCACAGGTCCCAGGATCGAAACCTGGCTCTGATATATTTTTTTCCGTTTTTTACTCTAGACTACTTAAGAGTAGGCTCGGCCCAGTATACTTAATGATTATTATTTTAAATAATTTAATTCGTTCTTTTAATGTGTAAAAATGTTGTCTAGTAATAATCATTAGTCATTACCAGTACCAACTATTTATTATTTAATAATATTCAAAATCAGAAATATGGTAACTGAATCTATACATGATGAAACTAACAACATATATAATAATTAACAAAAACGAATCAGTGAAATCATGTGACCAAATGTTAGATGCAGACTCAACATCTGGTCAATTATGATTTTTTTTTTTTGTGAAAAAATTGGTCAAAGAAAAATTGTTTGTTTATGAAATGAAAATATAAATTTTAAAGTAAATCTCTGGATTTCAATGTGATGATGGATTTTTCCATAAAATGTGACGTTTTGGGGGGCAGAAATAAAAATGACTATAAACCTATAAGAATAGTCATTGTGGATTTTATAAATAAAAATAGTTATAGAATTTTAAGATAAAGAATAAATTTATCACTATGATTTACATATGAAATAAAATTTAAACTTATTTCAATTATTTTAAATCGATTGAATTATGAAATTAATCAAATACACAAGATTTAATCCAAATTTTAACCAAAAACAAAGAATTAAAATTTATTAATAAAATATTTAATACAAAAATCAATAACACTATATTGTAAATTAATGAAAAATTGTAAACACAAGAATTACGTGCATTAGATTTCAAAATCTTGCGATAAATGTATCATAAATATAATACTCCCTCCGTTCCTTAATGTTACATATTTTAGAAAATAACATTGTTTCAAAAAAATGTATTTTTTTATATTTTCAATGCATATTTTTTCAACTAATAATTACTAATTACAAATTTCAAAAAAACTTAATTATCCTTTTAAATTTTTTATTGGTCTAAAATTATTGAAAAAATACAATCACAAAAAACTATGCATTTATTATATGTTTTATTAATATGTGTGAAAAACTTAAAACATCTATCATATTGAAACAGAGGGAGTAACTAACAACATTAGGTTTTTAAAAATACTTTACAATCAGTAACTAAATAACAATCAAATATAAAATCAACAAAATCATCTTTGACTAAGACCCGTATATATGCGAATTATTAAGGAGAGAGGGAAAAAAGAGAGCTCAAATGAAAACCAGCTAAAGCAACCTGGTGCATCAATGAGAGACCCAATAATAAATGGCTGGCCCTTCCCACTTATTTTCTCGTTTTCGTAGAAGATTATAAAAAAACAATTTACAGATCGAATCGAATCTTTAGTTACATATTATCATCAATAACAGTTCTTTATTTCTTAAATCTAAGTAAAAAGAAGCGTGTGCTCACCATCTCGTTTCTCCTTTTCTTTTTTCTCTGTGACCCCTCTCTCTCTGATCATGGCTTCCTCTGCATCTAATGGTACTCTTCTTACATTCTTATTTCAGTTTCATTTGTACCATGATAAGATCAATCTTTAAACGTTTTGGATTGTTTTTTTTATTATTTTTATTTTTTAGGAGTGAAATTTGTGCCGGAAGAGGATAACTTCTTGCAGAAACATGTTGCCTTCTTCGACCGGAACAAAGATGGCATCGTTTATCCCTCCGAGACATATCAAGGTACGTCTCTTCTTTGAAAGAAAACTCTTTAATTCGACCAAACTGTCTTAATTCAATCTCTTAATGAATAAACTTAGATTTGTCTTGGAGATCTTTTGTTTTGTGTCTAGTGTTTGTGTGTGACTTATTTATGACTAGTAAGATTTTATGATATTTTCTAAACTGATGTTAATGTTGGATCACACGACCAACAAACAAAAACAAGAACAGGGTTTAGAGCAATAGGATGTGGATATCTCTTGTCAGCATTCGCTTCTCTGTTCATCAACATGGGTCTAAGCAGCAAAACTCGTCCGGTAATATGAAAAACTAATTTATTAACACTATTATTTACCGATTAGAACCTCCTAAGTTAATTCATAAAAAAGTTAAATATTGGAACAGTTAATTTCATAGTTTGCGACAATGATGTGTGTGTTTTGATTCGCAGGGTAAAGGTTTCTCCTTCTCATTTCCGATAGAGGTTAAGAATATCCACCTTGCCAAACATGGCAGCGATTCAGGCGTTTACGATAAGGATGGAAGGTATCCCATAACTTACGTGTAATAATTTGTATTAAATTACGTAGTTTCTGATTATTTTCATTAATATTGTTTGCTTTACGTGTAATTAATATTATTTGCTTTTATTCAAAACGTATGGAGGTTTGTGGCATCGAAGTTCGAAGAGATATTCTCGAAGCATTCAAAGACGCATCCCGATGCTTTGACGGGAGAGGAACTCAAACAACTCCTTAACGCAAACAAAGAGGCTAATGATCGTAAAGGAGCGTAAGTATTCAATCAAGTGTCTCGTTAACTCAACTGAAAAAAAAATATTATAGGCGAAACCTATGTTAGAGGATCAAGTAACGCTTCGAAAAAAAAAACTATACTATATAATATAGTTTCTGACCTTTAACCTCGTGATAGTTAAAAAAAAACCATAAGAATATCTGAATAATATTTATTTGAATTAAAAATGCAGGATTGCTGGATATACGGAGTGGAAGATATTGCATTATTTGTGTAAAGACCAGAACGGTCTATTGCACAAAGAGACAGTGAGAGCTGTGTACGATGGTTCTCTTTTCGAACAACTCGAGAAACAAACAGCTTCTAGGAACCATCCATAAACAAACTCTTGCCCTTGTCAATCTGTTTTCTTTGTTAAAACTTCTAATACATCAATGTTATATCGTGGACAATGGCGTGAAGATTTTAATGGGTTTTATTTGCTTAAGTTATATCTTTTGTTTATTTGATTTATTGTGTATCTATTTGTATCTTTTGGGATAATTCATTTAAATTGAAGGCAAACACATCTCATTCTCTATGGTTCTTGGTCATGTAAAGTATATATTTATTTTTTCTTTAAACCTGGTGTATTCCGGCATATGGAATGGTCAAAACTAATCTTTTAAAATGAGGTGTAGCATACGAATGGACTTTCTCTCTATATTTTCAAATGAGGCCCAAAACACATATTCAGGTGGACACACATATATACATTTAATTTTCATAACCAAAAACAGGTTAGTCGCATGGGATGAACTTTTGAGATATATGCATAAGTAACCTACTACCTGGAAAGAGGTTAATATGTTTCTGACAATCTTGTCAATGAACTTACCAAGTCGTATCTCGTCTTGTGGTCTCTCTCCATGTCTTCTTGAATTACTCTCTCACCATATACTATGGACCATCGCTTAAAAAGCGTACCTCACCAAATACATACGAATTTGCCGGTGTTAAACCTGAAAAGGAATCAATAAATGCAGTCTATTTAGTGGTGTACTTATCCTGAAAAAGCTCTTGGGCGCAGCTGCTGACTTGGTCCTCAACATGTTCAAACCAGTCAGTGCGAAACTTAAGAAGCATTGCAGTCCAAGCTATCATTTATATTCTTTGGGCTGAAAGAAACAATAGAGTCTTCAAGAATTGGATGTTAACCACATCAGATCTGTTCACGCTAGTCAACAGGACAATTAGGAATACCATTTTGCTCCCAAGACCAGAAAACTTTTCAAGCCTCTTATGGCTTTTTGGTTGGTATAACAAACTGGTCAGTTTGTTGGCATGTTTTTGCCATGTCTAAAAGAATCTAGTTTATAATTCTTAGCTTGTAAACTTCTTTCAATTTATATGATATTCCCAGTTAAGCAAAAAAATTAGGAGTCGGAAACAAAATTATAAAAACCTTAAAAGACCAAACGTGTAAAAAATCCAAAACTGGCCATTGATGCTCTCGTACTTCTGGTGGCGGAACAGCGACAGACGAGGTCATAATGCCGGGAAGGATGAGTCTCTGACGAGATACCTTTCCTGGTGGTTAAAACACGAGAGCTCCTTGGTGATGAACTTTTTTTTTCATGCTCTTCAACACATACATAGCTATGTTAGAGCACCTTCAACTCTAGCACCCCATTTGGGCCTTCAACCCTAGCACCTTCAAGCCTCTTTTTTTTTCTTTCTTTTTATTTAAAAAAAAAATTAAAGCGAACCAATCACAGGCCACCACATATCAGTGGGACTCGTGAACAGTACAAGAACCCAAGGCAAAGAAGTACTTATTTAAGCATTTTTAGAGCTGGTGTTTGCACTGTTTGCGGGGTCCACTCAAACAGTGCAAGTGCAAGCACACTTGCTGAGCACCTAGGATTAAAGATGCTCTTATCCTTCTCGCCACAACAACTTGTATTTAGTTAACCCATAGATCCTGTCAAGCTCGAAATCCCAGGCGAGTAGGATGTATCATGTCAATCGCAATATCTCATAACTTGAGATGCCGGAGTAAATCTATCATAATTCTCGCTTAAAATTCATGTTTTTAAATATAGTACAAAATAATAAGATGAAAGAGATTTGAAAAAGGAAAAGATAGAAAAAATAAATAATATGAGATCTACTAGTTACAATTTAATTTTATTTTAATTAAAAACTTAAAAAATGATAAAACTATAAAAAAGTGTCTTAAAAGTGAAAAAAATCTTCTAATGTAATTTAAATTATAAAAAGTGACTTTAGATGTAATGGCATTTTTAGTAGGGAGTTCTTCCCAGAGTTTAACCAAAACAAACTCACTATGTTTCAAAATATAATAGTTTTAGCAAAACAGTTTTGTTTCACTATATAATAGTTTTAACATTTCAAAACAATTTTTGTCTTTATTTAATATTGTATCACCAATTAAGTTATGCATTTTTTTCTGTAATTGGTTGAAGTTATGTATTCCATTTGTTTCTAAATAATGTATATTTTAAAATTTTCATATAAATTAAAAAAAAAATTTAACAATTAGTGCAATAAATTTTTAAAATATAATAATTTTCTATAAGTTTTACCCAGTAGTAATTCAATAAATCTAAAATTGTCAACTAATATTATTTATTTTTTTGGAAATTGACAATTCATTATTAAAAATATATAGAAAATTGAAAACATTGTTTAATTAGAAACAAGTGAAATGTGCTAGAACATAAATTATTTAGAAACATAAGAAATATTAAATAATACTTTTAACAAATAACCACTTTTTGATATTAGTGTTTTAACTAAAACTATCCATAATTTGACACAAATGGAGTCTTAAAGAAAACTAAAAGTATGAGAGAGTGCAAATTTAAAGAAAATGTTTATTTAGGAAGAAACTTCCAAAAACATATTGAGAGACTAGTTGTACATGTGTCTATATACAAATGGTAATATTAGTTTTTAAACATTTAATTTTAATACAAAATAAAATTGTCTTAAAATTACTACTATGATATTGTCTAGAGACTTTAAGGTTAATATTAGCTCTAATATACTCTATTATTATTCTCTACTAAAAATTAAAAATGAATAAAGTCAGATCCACCGACCGTTGTCTACCATCCAAAGAAAAGAAAAGAAAAATCAGAAGAGAAACATAAAAAACACGTGGGAATGAACTGGTCTAGCCAGTAGTACCAACCGTTTCTCCCCGGTGAAAAAAGCCCCCACATGGTTTAATCAACAAAGCCTTTATAAAAACGGAAAGCAAAGCGTGTCTGAAACACTACCAAAACGAAACCTTCCCACTTCCCACTACTTTGTTTGGTCAGAAACAGAGTAGTTTGTGTTAATAACTTTGATTTTGTTTGAGATGGAAAGAAATTTTCTTGGTTTAAGTGACAAGCAGTATCTAAGTAACGTTAAGCGCGACGTTGAGGATGATCGTGTCGGAGAACGAGGTTTGTGTTCTTGTCTTTTTACTTACAGGCTTGAGGTTTTAATAGAAAAATAAAAGTTAGGAGATTAATGTACAGATTAATAAAAGTCCAAAGCTTTTTAAAAAAAAAAATTAATTTAGATTCCAAAATCATTAATAATAATAATATGTCAATCAAATAGAGAATTGGATCTTCAAAGATGAGTAATTTGATGTAAAAAAAAATTGATACTTTAGGTTTCAGTAAGTGCTGCCCATTATCTGCCGCCAACACTCTCCGCAGAGGCCAATATGGCGGTGCGTTTCAAAACGCGAATTCCCAGCTGATTATCTTTTATGCCGGAACTGTTAGCGTCTTTAGTGACATATCTCCCGACAAGGTACAATCCATGTTCATACAATCTACACTTCAAACATAACATGTACTACTGATATAATGATATGTGATTAGGCTCAAGCCATTATGTTATGTGCCGGGAATGGTTTGAAAGGAGAGACTGGAGAGAGCAGCTTCAAGAAACCACCTCGAGAAACCGAAAGAGTCTATGGAAAACAAATCCACAACGCTGCTACTGCTGCTGCATCATCTAGCTCTGCCACTTACGCTGATAGTTTCTCAAGGTGTGGAGGAGACAGACCCGTTGGTGCGACTAATGCAATGAGTATGTTAGAATCGTTCAACGCATGTCCTAGCAATATGATGCCTTCACGTATGTCTATGAAAAAAAAAACAATTATATTCAACGTTTTTATTCAACAAATCATATTTCTTAACACAACAATTGCTTATTTTTTTTCAGTTCCTCAAGCTCGTAAAGCATCGTTGGTTCGGTTCCTGGAGAAGCGCAGAGAGAGGTTTAATTCTTATATTCGTTATATAGTTCTTTGATTGAAGAAGAAAAGTTTTTTAATCTAAAGGAAATGATGTTGGTGCAGGCTCATGAATGCAATGCCATACAAGAAGATGCTTCTTGATTTGTCGACAGGAGAATCATGTGGAATGAATTACTCTTCTGCTTCTCATACCTAAAACCACCTTCGTTTTAAACCTCTTTTGAGTTTTTTACGATGGTAATTTTAAATGTAACCATTAGATAATTATTGCTATTATAGGCACCATTTATTATGTTATGCGCAGGAGAAGGCGTTTGGCGTCTCTGTATTTGAGCATTGTTGTAATAGTTTTAGTCACTGTAGGATCACTTTATTACCTCGAACAATAAGAGATACTCCCTCCGTTTTTTTATATTTGACGTTCTAAGATTATTCACGTAAATTAAGAAATATTTAATTTTTTATCATTTTCTAAACAAAAACATCATTAATTGTTTACCTAACCACAATTCAACCAATAATAAAATAGAAGCTATTATATCATTGATCATCTAATATCAAATACTAATAAATTTTACATAGAAAATTGAAAACGTCAAATAATTTGGAACAAAATTTTTTCCCTAAAACGTCAATTATAAAAAAACGGAGGGAGTATATGTTTATGTCTGTCAAAACTACACCGTTTAAACCATAAAAAAAACTACAAGACCGAATAAAATTAACTAGGTTTAGAGCATCAGCAATGCAATGATAGAGACTAGAGACTCTATGGATCTCTTAAAATTTTAATATATTAACTAGCCTTTGACCCGTGCACCCACACGGGTGTTATTTTTATGAATGTCAAATGTTTAAACAATCTGTTTGATATAATTGTATATATGACGGGAACTTAATATTCAATATCCGTTATCCGATCCAGGATTCCATCCGCTTCAAAAAACGGATACTCGGAGATCCTGATAGTGATTTTACGGATTCGACTGATCCAAGTACGAATTCAAATAGTAAAATTTAGGTCTGAATATCCGGATCTTGATATTAAACATTTAAAATTTAAAATTTAATTATAGTTATCTATGTATATTATATATACTTTTATATAAAATAACTCAAATTTTAATTTTATTAAATTTTAATGATTTTTAAGTTTTTTTAAATAATAATTTTAAATAGACTAAATAGATGGTTAATAGTTATTTTTAATTAAAAAACAAGTCTGAATATCCGCGTGTATTCGGATTTTATTCCGAATATCCTAACCCCGAATATCCGGATCCGGATAACAATTTTACGAATCCGAAGAATGCATATCCGAATCTGTATATCCTAAAATACCCCGTAAATTCGATTCGTCCTAGGCCTAACTATGTATATGTATTATATGGTGATTAAAAATTTTAAATTTTAAAATTTAAAATTATAAATTACATAAATTATTCTTATTATATATATCGTACAAATGAATAATACACTGTATTTGTTTGTATATATATTTATAACAAATATTAGTTTTTTATAGTTCAAATATAGTTGGGTAGCTTATGTGAATATGAATAAAAAAATAAAACTAATTTAATGTTATATATGTATAATTTTGTTTTCATTATAAAAATTTGGAAAACACATACATTTTATGAAGTCTTCAATTCCAATGACAAAGGTAGTTAATGGGTTTGACCCATATTTATTTTTTTCTTGTTAAGAATTAATGTTTAGATGTTTGGATGCAGAGATAATATCAATGTCATTACTTGTAAATATTAGGTAAAAGTAAGGATTATTTCCTGTTTTAATAAATTAGATAGGAGTGATACAATATTTTATCTTTGTTTTGAAATGATAAACCACTAGTTTAATGACATATGTAGGATAAGTTTCTGATAAATACATGTGGGTTTTTCAAAGGAGAACTCATCTATTTTTATTTTTTTTTGTCATCTGAAAATTATATTAAACGGGTTGGAAGCAAGTTTTACACCACTAAGCCGGCAATGAACATATTACTTCCAGAGCCATAAGCCGGCGAGGTTACCAAAACCTCCAGAGACTAGAAGGTAAACAACATAAATAACCTAAACCTAACATATGGAAAAGAAGAAGACAGAATTAAGAACTTCGGGGACAAATACATAATCATCAAAGAAGCGAAGCAATTCGAAACTGGATGCCAGATTAATAGAGAAATCGCTGAGGTCACAATTATCTGGGATGGCAACAAGGCTCCAGGACAAATTCCAGCAAAGAATCACGAGCAACCGCCACTCAAGAACAAGCTTCTATATATAAGAAACATCCAATGCTGACGTATTTATTCTGTTAATTTTTACACATTTTTACACTAGTTCATTATAATTCGGATACACTATATATTATGCATCATCACCAAAAACAGAAAACTAACTTTATGTGGCTAGTACTTCTGGCTAAATAAACTCGCTTTGAGGTTGATGAGTAACGAAGATTGTATAGTGAATGAACCATAGTAGCTCCGAGGTTGATTAGGATATATAGATTCTCTTTACGATGAAAAGATCTTTAAGATATTTTTCTTTGTTGAGGCAGAAAATTTCTAGTAGGAAAGTAATAATGAGTGAATGAAATCCAACGGAGAAAAAATTGGTAAGGACTATGGAGAAGGAAACAAAGAGTTTAAACATGAAAAATTCATCACAAGAAACACGTTCCCGTTTAATAAGTGGATCAGAACGACCCTCGGCTTAACATTCCTGTCCTTTCATGCCCCCACCAAGTTGCACAATTTGAACTACCACTATATTATTCACATTTTAATTTTTTTTAAATTTTTGGTTCACATTCAAAGACGCATGGTGAAATATGTACAATCGATAAAATGTAGATTCACCGAAATTTTGGGGAAATCTTTTCATGATTGATATTTTGCAGGCAAAATATATTCATTTTGGTTGTATGTACAAATTTAATTTTAGTGCACATGTATACAGTTTTTAAACTGGTCTTTTACTTATCCATATATATGTTCAAATCTTTCCCTAATTACTAATCCAAAGCCCGGTCCAGTTTGAACTCGCACTCTCATTCTACAAAGGTAATCAGGGCGATGTCGGGCCATAAGCAGAGTTAAAGTCCTACTTGATACAAACATCTCACAAATTTTGGATCATAAAGACCACAACTTAAGCAGATATCAAATCGTGAAAAACCTAGAGCTGGCAAAAACAGTAAGATGAATCATAAGGAAACTAACTCTAAGCCATATAACATTGAAACTATAACAATGATACATGACTGGCTCTCATAGGCAAACACAACATGATAAATCATAAGAAAACTAACTCTAGGCCAAATAAGTCCTTGGAAAAGAGATACAAGCCAAATTGGTGCTATGACACTAAGTAACAAGAGCATCCCGATTCAAGATTTAATCACAAAAGTATTAGTCTAGAGCTTCAAACCTCACTACAAGAATGGCACAAATTACAGGAACTAAACAAGGTCCAATTCAAAATATGTAGTTTAGTTCTAAATATTTAAAGCGAGAGATTAGCTTTTGTTGTCAGGTGTGGCATTGAAATGGTCACGAGTCAACTTTAAAGTCCCTCTTCCGTAGAGACTGAGGTAATCTGAAGACCTACTTGTACATCAAACTCAAAGTTCTGTTCATCCTTCTCTTTAGCTTTCTTGATGGCAAATGGATATTAACATATTATTAATTTTCACGGCATTGTCTTTCACTTTTTTTTTTATCATGTCTTACCATTGTTATAGCTTAAAATACACATGAATTACATTAATGATGACGGGAGATGTTAGCAAGAAAGATTCACGTGGTGTTGAAACTTTTAAAGCATACACATACCATGGAAGAGTGTGTTGACATGGTTTGAGTAGTTGATGGTAGTTTTTTATAGTTTAATAGTTTTATTTGATTCGGTTTGATGACCCGATCAAGTTTTCTAGCGAGTATTCACTTGTCTAGTATTTTAGATTATAAAGCTAATTTTAGTAACGACTAAAAAGTGCAAAGATGAGTTTAGTTCACACAGGCACAACTCTTTAATCTTCTTCACTAATTACGGGCTAACAATACAATTGGTTAAGCAGAAAATAAAATAGTGGCAATAATATAAAATAATTAAAGGGTTTTAGGGTGGCCTAAAGTTTCCAGCACACTGTAAAGAGAGAGGCAGTAACTTATAAAGACCATCCTCATCGCCAAGAAGAATGGGCCGAGAAGTAACCAAGAAGTCCAACGAGTGGTGCGTTAATGTAAGTCGTGGGCTCCGACTGCACGAAGTAAGGTCTCGAGTCAGGGAAAGCATCAGTGACATTAGGTCCACCAACAACAGCACCAACGAGTAGATTTGGGTTAGGATTTGGGCTGAGGAAATAGCGAGAGCCTTCTTTGCAGCCTATACGTGCTGGATGGGCCGAGACTGAAGGAACCGAGCTACCACGGTGGTGAATCCTACGTGGGAACCGTCTACCGTACCCAACCATGTAAGACATTCCCAACGGGTTGTCTCCCAAAATGTAATCCACCTGTTCATGCGTCACAAACCAAAAAAAATATCATATCTAAGGTTTGATCCCAAAGCAAAACGGCTATGTGTTTTGTTTTCGGTCCAAAATGTGAGAAAGTTTGGGACCAATGAGTTTTGTCTCTGTACCTGACGCTTGGCTACTTGGCGGAGGAGAGATGGGGAGGCAGTTAATTCGCCACAAGGCACAACCTTTTTGGCATGGCTCAGATAATTAGAGTAAGCCAATAGGAGGAAAGATAGTGATGTTACATGTTGCATATTACTCCCTCCAGTTTTCACAAGTAGCCCTCCTGTATAGGACAAACTATAGATTTACGACTACTGATTAATATAAATACTAAAACATATATTTACATTTTTTTGGGTCAAATATATTTACATGTTTATGGAAGGAAAAGACAAAAGTAAATCACGTGAAATAGGAAAAGTATGCTTTTATATTAGAAAAAGAAATAAAAAAATGATAGGATTGTTTACCTCGAGAGTATTGGACTTGAGGGTGAGATACTCCAGGCAATATAGAGCAGATAAACCCATCTGCGTTTTGCTTGAAAGACTCAAAATACTCTGCTTTTCCCATTAGCACTTCCTGTTACCAAAACAAGACAAAAAAAACACTTTTATTAAATCCATCATAATATAAGTATATATAAAGATTTTGAGACATGGAGATAAATAACATGAAAGGATCAAGGAATGGACAGTCAAACTGAGATAACGAATGGGGTCTTGACAAATCCTTTATTTTCTGAGGCAAAAAACAAAAAGACCTTTGAGAAATGACAAAACGAAAAACCCACTAAGGCTTATGCAGGAGAATGGGAACTGGTAAGGACATGGCACTTTTCTCAGTCTTTGTGTCACATGCTTTGTAGCAGTAACCAAAGACTTCTCTATCCTTTCCTCTTTTTATTGTCCCCACTTGCACTCTATAGGCCTGAAGCCTGAATACTACTAATAATAATGTTGGTAAAACTAGATGCATAGGAAGACCTTAATTTTAAGAAGAAAAAAAAAACTATATCCAAAACCACAAGTAGGAGATACACTCATGTGATACACCACATGCAAACTCCTTCCAAGAGGAAGGGGCACAAAGTTACATATTGTATACATTTCATCTACCTACAGTGGATTATCAAGTGTCTAATATAATATCTAGATTTATATAAATCCACACTTTTTATCCACTCACTAGTCATGGCTCATGGGACCATGTGAGGCTCTGGCTTCCATACGGTAATGTTATATTATTAAAATTATATGATGCCAAATCCAGGAGCATATAAACTGGACAGAGAAAGGGGAATGTCCAATGAAGTATGTCTTACCTTAAGATTTAGGAGCTCCCATATCACATGACCATTTCTGATTGGTTAAATCCCATGTTTCATCTCATACTATATAGTTTAAATATTCCATATTACTTGTCTATATGATTAGCACGACCCTAGCATGCTGATATTGGTTCACACATCTACGCTGGTTTTGTTCAAGATAAAAAAGCTTTAAATGAACACGCATATGGTATACCAAACTAGCTAGATATGATCATAGGACCCATAATTGTAATGTGAACCCCCCACATCCAATTATATGATCAAAAGTCGTGCCACCAACACGTGATAACCAGACAACACCCTTCATCTCTCTACCTATGTTCCATTTAATTCTTATACACTATTCTCACACTAATCTTGGATTCTTGATCAATTAATGGTGTTGATAGAAACGAGATAATAAACAAATGAATAATTTAGCTGCGTTTTACCTTGGAGATTAAGACATTAATCCCAGCATGCTTATTATCCCAACCAAACTCATTAATGGTATCTCCAGCCCTGAGAACCACCTCGTTCTTCACAATGAATTCTCTGTACGCTCGTTTCTTCGAGGCTTTGTGCAGCCACGCCGCACCCCACAGTAACTCGTCCTACACAACCGTCAGATGGTAAAACATACGTTAAGTCACAGTAACTATTCAATGTCTAATACAAAAATAGTAAAATACCAAGTTTTACTGACAATTTAACAGTTTTTTCTCACCTGGTAACCGTTGAAGTCACAGTAAAAAGGGCACACCGCGTGGTAAAGACTGTTACTGTACGCACCACGATACCTATTAGCAAACGCGAACACCTGCGCCACGTTAAATTTATTTTCTCAATCCAAAACATATATTTTAATATATCTTCTTTTTCTTTATTTGTCAATTGATATATCTTCTCTAACGTCAGGAATTTATTCATTCAACTGTATACATACGTAAGAAAATTACTCAAAAAAGTCAAATCATTTATTTTTGTGAATATTTATTTATAAAAATAAAAACGAATCACAGAAATGAGCAAGAGAAAAAAAAGTACGGTAAAGAATAATTGTTTTAGGAAGCATATGGAGAGAATCCCTTATCTCACAAGCAAAGAATCATTGGTTAACTGAAAACTTTTGACTATTTAACTATTTATTATTATTAAAAACAAACAAAAATAGATAAATAAATATTCTCCACACAACTAACAAAATCACAATATTTTTTAAAAAAATAATTACCACAGTCAAAGCATTAACTAACAAACAGAGATAATGGTAAGAACAGAGTAAACGGCACACGCGTAAGACATAACCAAACGAAAGCGATAGTTCGGTGATAGTCACGTACCCTTTTGGCTCGGTCAAGCAACCGTCTGGAGTAAGCAGGATCACGTTTCCTGAAAACGATCGAAGCCGCGGCCAATGCAGCTGCGGTTTCTCCAGCAACGTCTGATCCAGGATGAGCTCTGTCTATTTTATAGACTGTTCGAAGCGTGTCCATGTCTTCTGGTCTTTCCCAGCAATTATGGTCGGAGTAAGCGTCTCCTACCTGAACAAAAACAACGCCGGGAATCGCCGTCGCTTTAAGGAGGTAATCAGTTCCCCATTTGACGGCTTTCACGGCGTTTCTAACCTCCGGCCCCATGGTTCTCCCGAAGTCGATGATGCTCCAGGACAGCATTGTCGTCGTGAAGGCCATCGGGAAACCGAACTTGACGTTGTCTCCCGCGTCGTAGTAACCTCCCGACAAATCCACCTGAGATTTAGTAATTAAAAAAAAGAATGCTGAAAATGTTACAAAAGAGTTTAAAAGAGAAAATGTTGTAATGTAGACTCACGCCGGCGGAAGAACCGTCGTGTAAGGCTGAGTCACGGCGCCATCTGAGACGTTGATCGGGAGGAAGCTTGCCGGAACGTTGACCTTCGAAGAACATGATGCTTTTGCGGAGTGCGTCGCGGTAATCATGTCCGGCGTAAATGGCTGGTGAAATGAGAAGCACGATGAGCAACACTAGGCAGAGACTTCGCGCCATCTTTTACTCTGTGTCTCTTTCTTTGTTGTCTTCTTCTTAGTTCTGTTATTAGAGAGAGAGAGACAGTGAGGAGGAGGAAGTGTTGTTGATAGGACCAACGAAGGGCTCTTTATACTAAAAAGGTCTTCTTGTGTTCCAGATAACGAACCAATGAATGATCACCACGTGGAACATTTTAAGTGGATGCAGATCCATGTTAGATTGGGTATGGGGGTTTTAGGATTCCGAGGCTAAATTCGCTTGACCGGGTAAGAACCGGATTTTTAACG
>CAJHQQ010001615.1:0-89408 GCA_905132885.1 Moricandia moricandioides
GATGTCAGAGATCATGGTGGTAGTTGCTTAAGCCAATATGAAGCTTCTCCAGCAAGTGAGTACTTGAAGAGCTTACAGAAAACATAGTCCTCAGGGACTCCATTGGCTTTAATAGCAGTCACTAGATCCTCAAATTGCTCCAGATGATCCATAGGGTGCTCGTGTCGCAACCCATGGTAAGGCGTTTGCGCTACAAGTCCGAAGTAATATGGCTTGATCTCAAAATTGTTTCTCTGAAAAGATGGAGAACGAATGGCGGATCTGTTGGCGTAGAACTGGTATGGACGGTTGTAGTCAGCCAGCATTATCTGAGCAGCTTGGGCGTTAGCTTCAGGCTGAGCCATTGCAGCGTCTTCCTCTGCTTCTGCATCAGGGATTATAGTTCCCTGATTGTCTATACTTTGACCTGCTGCATTACACATATGACCGTTGAGGAACTTACGGCAATCCCGATGGGAGTTGGGAACTTAATGCCTAAGTGGTAAATTGATGGGACTGCCTTCATGGTATTTAGCTAAAGCGTGCCCATGATGACGTTGTAGATGGCTGGATGGTCGACGACCGCAAAATCGATGATTTTGGTGACTGCTTTTGCTGCAACAGGTAATTTGATAGATCTGAGGGTCATTGATGTTATGCCAGAGAAACCGGTTAGCGGCTAGGGTGATGGTATGACTTCACCTAACTCGGTGTTAATCCGATTAAGAGTGTCACAAAAGATGACATTGACTGTGCTTACGGTGTCTATGAGAACCCTGGCGACCTCGAGATCTCTTATGACGAGATCGATTACGAGTTGGTTGCAGTACGGCTGATCGATTCCTCCGGCTTCTTCTTCGTCGAAGGTGATTACTTCTTTTGGAGTGTTATTGATCGTGGGCCAGATAGTCGAATTCGCACTTGTCTCGGCTTTGCGCTGATAAGCTTTGATGGCCGGGATGGTGTCGCTGCAGAATTGTGATCCGCCGATGATCATGTTTACCCTGTGATGGTTGTTGTCGTTGCCCTTATCATCCTGCCTTCTTCCACGTTTTTCCCCTGACTGGTCCCCTTGGGAGGGTTTTTCCGTTTCAGGAGTTTTGTCATTTTTCGGAGGTCAATCCAAGTCGCGGATGAGATCTTTCACGCTGAAGACTCCTGAGAGCTCTCCGGAGAGCATTTTTGCGGCCAACCTTGCGCTGAGAACCTTGCAGTTAATGGTCGAGTGCCCGCGTGTTTGGTGAAAATCGCAGAAGACGTTTTCGTCGCAGCTCGGATTTCTGGTCCAGGTATTACCCGCCGTCTGTCCTTGCTCCGATCCGGAGTTAATAGCGTAGCTATGCGCTCCCTTTGTTTCTGCGTCTCCATGTTGGGCGTTTCTATCGTTGCAGGGGTTTTTCTTTTTTTAATTTCTGATCCGACCCCAGATCCTTTGATTTATTCTTTGTTAGCTTCCATTTTTGGGATAAAACCCTCGTCTCCTCTTCGATGATAATGTAATCTGTGGCTTTGTGAAGCGCGTCTTGGATTGTACGCGGCTTTTCCAAAGTTATCCACTTCCTGAATTTCGAATTGAACAAGAGCGTTTTTTGAAGTGCGTCTATTGCGACCTTGTCGCATATCCCGCTGACCCTAGCCATGACGGTTTTGAACTGCTTTATGAAGTCGCGGAGAGTCTCGTCCTCTCCCTGGGACAGGCTCCAAAGGTCCACATCAGAGGTTTCACGATCTATGAACATCGAGTATTGTTTGAGGAATTCTGAGGCGAGCTAGCAGAAGCTTCCGATAGAGTTTTACCTGAGGCGAGAGAACCATTCTAGCGCTGCTCCGCGAAGGTTCTCTACGAAGAGGCGTCATTCACCAGCGTCTCTCTCGTTTTCTTTGAATCTGGCTCTACCCATCACGACCTGAATAGCCTGTAGGTGTGCCTTAGGATCAGTAGTTCCTTCGTATGGAATCACTTTGACTTTCCCAGGATCCAAAAACCTAGTTTCGGTGATACGAGTAGTAAAGAGTGTTTTACGAGCTCTTCGAGAAGTAGATCGATCTCCGGTGCCGTGCTAGTAGCATGATGGAGTTGGGAATTCACTGCCCTGACTTCGGATACCGTTTTTATGAGATCGTTGTCGAGATCGCGGATTTCAGAACTCTTGCTAGCAGATTTCTGTTTTTGTCGGCGTTTGCTGCGAGTTCTCCGAGTTTGCTCCTCAGCCACATCCTCCTGTTCTTTCCAGAAGATAGCTTCGTCTTCTTCGTTCACAGGGTCGTCAAATTGGGGTTTGTCCCGAACTGCTCGGCTTCTTGTGCGGCGCGGATGTATGTCTGCGTCTTCGTCCGTAGGTTTGGACTGACTGCTAGATTCCATGTCGACACGTTTGATTTCTCTTCCTTCTTTATCTTCTTCGATAGGAGGAAGGTTTTCCGGATTTTTCCGTGCAGGCGCGGGGGTGACTTTGTCAGGGTTTTGTCCAGGTGGCTTGCCTTGTGCGTTATCGGACCGGTCCAGATGCGTTGTGAAATCGAGTCTTCTTCCGTGGATTCGGGTTGTTCCCCGCAAAAAGATGGCCTTGTTCCTCGCCGTGAGGGTTTCAACCTGTTTAGCGAGAGAACTCATAACCGTATCCTGTTCTACTGACTTCTTCTCATAAGTCCTGAACATCTTCTTCACCTCCTTAAACGTTGCGGTGTTTGCGTCAGCGTTGACCGTAGTGACGTTCGTCGCTGGAGTGTTTTCAACGTTTTCGTCGATGACGTTATCGTCACGAGGCTGTTGGTTGTTGAGATCTGACATGTTTCAATTGAGCGTTGATGGCTGAGAGTTAGATTAATCCGTACCCCCCCCCCTTCGTTCTAGCGCCAAACAGTGGGAACCAAAATTCGCACTGTCGATTTCAGTTGAATTAGAAACGCAGGGTAAACCCTATTTTCCCAGAGGTCCCCGATATCTGCTAAACCACACCACAATCAGTCAGAATACAAAGTAAATACGAAAAACAAAGTAAGAATCGAAAAGAGAGCAAATAGATGTCTTATTTTGAATTTGCATATGAGCGTTTACAACAGAATAGGAGCCCATGCTATGAGAGATGTCGGCGAGATCCCTAGTTCTAATAACCTAAGACTGCAGAACCCTAGTTGAGTCACAGCTCGAATAACAAAAACGGAAAGTTGCCAAAATGCTTTAAGTGCTAAGTTATGTTTGCTCTGAGTGAAGATTTTCGTGTGTCTCTGCATCATCACCCTCGAAATCCTTATATACTCCTCTAAAGGTGGTTTTCTCTTTCCCCTTCTGCCCTTTGTCGAATTTATCGCTTCGCGGAAATATTCCTTTTTTCCTCGATCTTCATGATTATCTTCGGCAACTTAACATTTATCCTCTGATCTTGACATTTATCTCTTCGAACTTAACATTTATCCTTTCCTACAAAATAAAAGATAAACCATCACAAAGTTTGAGCTTGATTTCGGATAAAATGTCGAGTGGGCCTTTAGCCGAGCTTTAGACCTCGTCAGGCTGTTTTCCGACTTAGGCGTTTCTACGATTTTATCGAAATAACATTGCTAAGACTACGTAGTCCTTGATTTAGGATCTTACATATGAAGCGCGTGACTCTAGGTGTTTAGTTAACCGTTATCGTCTCATACGATCGACCCGATCCTCTCTCGAGAAAACAAGTTCTTTTGGTAAGGTTCAAATGTCAATCCTGATCGAGACAAACCAAAGATAAGTTTGATCAAGTATCGAAAGGGGGAACTTAACGAGGACGATGTGAAACTAGATTGATTTGATATGACTTGTTGAACGAACGGGTCAGATTGCTCGTGTTGTCTAACTCGCCCGTTTGATGAGTTGGCCTTGTCCAACTCGTCGTACGGGCGAGTTGGTCGATCCGTGCTGACCAACTCACCCGTATGGTGAGTTGGCCTTGTACAACTCCCCATACGGGCGAGTTGGTTGGTCCGTGCTGACCAACTCGCCATACGAGCGAGTTGGTCGGTTCGGGTTTCTTTCTTTCGAGTTTTGGGCCAAAGACTTGCGCTAAGTCGATTTCGAGGCTGCATTCGTATAGAAACACTATTTTTAGATGCTGATTTTGAGAATACCGTTTTTAACTCCAATAAACGAATTCTCCCGGTAGGTTTCTGACGTCAATTTAGTTGTAACCGATTTTAACCCCAACATGCACCATCCAATAACCTTTTTCCGTCCTATGGACTGACAATTCCCATTAAATCCTAAGTCAATCAACCAACCATCCTCACATGACTTAGAACTGATGGGTATTCATATTGCCTGATCGGCCATGGACCATATACAAGACAACCGATCTGACTTGTTCATATCAACGTATGCATTCATTAAACATGTTAGATCCAACACCTTGATCCATCATCTATGGATCAGGTCTTCCATTCTAAACCATTATCAGATAAGACGCATCCTTCCTTGAACAATCACACCTCTTCGGTTACGATCCATTTGTACCTCTTCGGTCCCGAACAATTTGTACCCTTTCAGACCCGAACTGTGCGTATGTCATGACTTTACAAGTCATGGACTGAACCATATGTATCGGAAAGAACCTGCATCTAATGGTACCGTTTGGAACATGCACCCTTTGGTCGATGGCACCCTTTGGTCCTCGTAGTCTTTGATACTTGCAACCCTTGGCATCTCGTACCTTTTGGTTACTTGCATCCTCTGGTAACTCACAACCTATGGTAAGTCATGACTCTTTTCAACTCGTTCCCTTTGGTTCATTCCAACCGTTCAACCCAACTGCCATTCTCTGGAAAGATCCGGACTGTCCGCATAACCGACCCATGGTCTAGTTTACGGTTTGGATGTGAACAGACTAAGTCTAGGGATGCAACCCTTGGACCCAACCATCACAACCCTTGACAAAGGAACCATATGAAATTGTCCAGATACTTAGGACACATCTAACAATACTCACAACCCACATATAACATCCCCATAAAACCCATGACTCCTACCCGTACACACGGCTAGAATCAAGGATCATACAGCCCCAAGTTAAGTCCGGCCATTGGCCTTGGACTTCTTATCTGAACCGAAAAAGGGCTAGTTTTACCATTTCATGTTTAACACAACCGCTTTAGCCTTTACACAAACCGTACAGTCCAACCGATCCATTCCTCAGTCAATGATACCATTTATGTAACCAATCCATTGGGACTTTCTAAAATATTTGGACCGAATCAAAGCCATATCCCAATATCCAACCCAAGCCCAATAAACCCATGGAATTCCCCTCGCCAAAACAAAGGGAAACCGATTCATGGTTAAGACCCATCGGACCATCAGTCCAATTGGCCATGAACCATGGTTTGTGGTTTGTTCCATTCGGACATGACCGTGGCTCTCTACCAAGACAATTCCGATATCAAACCACACCATTCCTCACCCAAATAAAGATTAGAATAAGAGAAAGTAATTAAAACCGATATAGAAGAGATTGGATGCAACCAATGCAAAACCGGCCCAACAATCCGATCAAAGTGATCGATTGTTATGGACGATGGTTCCATGGCGACCCCATTACCTTGAACGTGTACTCTGGAGTGTTAGAGCCCTTTTACAACTCTTTTGCATTGCCTCTGGTCCTCATTCCAGTCCTCATTTTCTCTCCACAACCGGTCTTAACATAAACGATGATTAACCACAACAATATCAACCTTGTATCGTCGATTCTCTCTCTCTTTCTTTATTTCTATTTCTCGAATCTCTCTCTGTATTTTTCTTATGGAAATGATATTATTTTCGTGCCCATGGTGATCCATTTATAAAAGAAGGCATGGGTAACTGCCTAGGCCGAGGAGATGCCATTTGGTGGGCGAATAGACACCTTTTGGCCCATCGCATCTCTGGCCTATAACTGCCACCACTCACCCATGTTCGCCTATAACTGTCCCCTAACAGATCATACATGGGACTAGACGCAATCCTAGCTCATGTACCGATCCCATGAACTCCCTCAGCTATCGGCCCAATGGCCGCACCACATGGCCCACCGGCTGACCGACTCCAGCCCGGACTGGTCCCACTGCCCAAGACCCGAACACTCCTCCAACCTGATATGAGCTGACCCCCAGAGGGTCCATCTGAGTGAGATGGTTGTACAGCTAGTTGAGCTGACATAACTTTGAGTGAGCTAGACTGATCTTGACCACACTGTGTCCTGCTGATCGAGCTACCCGTCTACATTGCCAAACTGCCATATCACTCGTCCATCTTTCTTCTTCTTCTTTCCATATATGTAGGTTACTTCTTAGCCTTCCAATGTGCTTAACCTTCCATAATGACCACAAACACTTTCCTTTAGGTCATATAACCTGACTGGTTCATTTCCTCAAACCATGGTCTATCCCGATGTCCTTATCTAGGTCTAGGGATGTGAAAAGTCTCCCCCACTAGAAATGGATTTGTCCTCGAATCCGAACCAAGTGTTACATCTATCGTGAAATGTACTCTGACTCGTTCATTCTGAACTTAATCGCGATTCCGATAATCCAGGCAATTCATGACTAAGTCGTACCACAAATTCAACAACTATATCAATTCCTGTCCTTAAGCCCCTTGCTGGACACTCGAGTATTTGGTTGTTATCCCAATCCTCAAGCCATTCAATGTACCAGTCAAGTCTTAATGGACTCGTTTCAATCTTTAGGTTACTCGTATTAGCACGAGTCCTAACAAATTGTTCTGATCCTTCGATTCATTATGGACTCTAACCACAACGTACCGAATCATTTCTTAATCAACCACAGCCTTTTCCAGCTTGTCCAAGGAGTCACCAGTATGTCATCAATAAAAATGATTACTGACTCGTCCAAGAAATCCCTAAAAATAATGTTCATCATTTTCATGAATCCAGCAGGTGCATTGGTCAGACCGAATGGCATAACCACAGACCCGTAATGGCCATGCCTCGTCCTAAATGTTGTTTTCCTCACGTCTTTGTGCTCTGTAGGTAATTTGGTAATACCCTGAAGCCATATCGATCTTAGAAAACCATGTAGCCCCTCTGAGATGATCTAATAACACGTCAATCCGAGGTAACATGTACTTGTTTTTCACAGGCACTCTATTCAACCCTCGATAGCTCTTACATATACTGAAGCTACCATCCTTCTTTTCACAGAGAGGACTGGTGCTCCTTTTTCTAGCAATTCTTCTAATTTCCATTTTAGCTCGTCCATCTTGGCAGGAGCCACGCGGTACGGCGTTTTGGAAAACGGGGCCGTCTGTAGCATCCCCGATCCTAGATTGGATCGTTGGGACAGACCATGGGACGAGGGAACGAACAAGCCGGTCGTAAGACACAAAGGCAAGTGTTTCATAGTCTAATTAAAGGGTTAAGTCCAAGTTATGATCGAGACTTAGCCAATAAAACAAGGAAAAATAGAGAAAATGAGCTGGAACGAGCTAAGGAAAGAGTGTATACGAGCTTGGGCGAGCTGGACGGAGCTGGACAGAGCTTGGGGCAAGCTGGACCGAGCTCAGGCTGAGTTCAGTAAGCTAAGTCAGCTCGATCAGCTAGTAGACCCAACTCAGTCAGCTGAACCACTGCCAGGAAGCTCAACTCAGCTCGATGGAGTGTTCGACGGTTGGGTCAGCTGGATGGGTCGGGACGGTTATCAGACCAAAGGTCGGATCAGGTGCGGATCCGAATTGGGCCAGCTGAGCTAAGGCACGTGGGGCAAGCGTGTTCGGCGGTTTTGGGACGAAAGTGCACGTATGGATAACCGCCCAGACGGTTTCCAAAAAGGCACCTTTTCGCCCAAGACAGTTTCTGGACGGTTTTTGGCCGAGTCTTCTATATATTTCTGGGCCTTGGGACCAGTTTTTGACACAGAATTTCCTAAGGAAAATCACGAAACGATCAGAAACAAAAAGGCAACCGGAAGAGAAGAACTTAGGTGATTTGGGAAGAAGACTTGATCGAAATCAAGCCAAGAAGGCAATCCGACTGCATCGTCTTGAAGAAGGACCCAAAATGAGTCCGAAAGAGAAAGAACCGCGTACTAGGACCAAGATTCCAGAACGCACGTCCAAGGTGAGTGGATGGACCGGATAAACCATCGCCCATAGACCTCGGTGATTCCGACTGGTTCTATGGCGACTGGGTTAAACGGTTACATCCATCTCTTCTAAACTTGATCGTTTTCTTCTTTCTTCTTATGAACGATCAAGTAACTTAGGCCCTAGGGCCGAGTGAAAGACCAAGGCTTTAAGCCGGTCCTATCATGTGATCTGATGCTTAAGTGCTGGATCCGATAGATCATAAATCCTAGACAAATGACTTGATCGGGTTAAGGCCGATCCAGATGGTTCAGTGATAAGACGGACAGTTATGGATCCGCAAACTGAACTTGAACGATCCGGTTAATAAACCTGATAATTCGATTATTATGGGATTTTCGGGTTGAAATTGGAAAAAAAAACGATTATTTTTGCATGCATTAGAAACTAACTGTAAGTTATCAGATAGATGCTTATGCTTTTGGTTGGTTTCAGGACATGATGGTGATCGTGGGAAGGATTTGGCTTAGCCAGAAGACTCGAGGCCGTGGGTGGATGGGTGGTTGGATAGACTGATTTAGGATCGAACATTGTAATAGCCTATTGTGCAAAATTAACAATTGTATTGAATCCTTTGTGTTATAAATAAAGCAATCAGTTTATCTTAGCTTTGACTCTAATAACTCGCATACATACTCTAAACTTGAAACAAAATAATTGAACTTGACTTAAGAATATCATGCCTTAAAAATGAACTGGTCGGCCTGGTTTATCCACGGTCGAACCTTAGGAACCTCACTTGATCAAGTGTCCGGGTTAGGGCGCTTTAAGTTGGTATCAGAGCATGCTTGATTCTAGGATAGTTGGGTTATGGGGAAAACCACTCATCCGGCTCGGGTCTCATAGTAAGGTTTTGTTAGCCTAGGATTTGTATTTATGTATCGGTGATTCGTTAACATGTTTTATCCTCAGGCTGTAAAAATCAAAACCGGAAAGAGAAGGAAATCCAAGGGAGCGGCTGAAACCAGTCAAGCGATAAACTGGGGCGTGAACCCCTTGAACGTAAGTCCAATCGGACCTGAGATTGGACAAACGGAAGAAGGAACACCGCTGGTTCAGATTTACCTTGGAGAGACCCGGTCCGTGGACCCCCAAAACTATGACCAGAATCAGTGTGATGAGGAAGTCGTGGAATCCTCTAACGCCGTGCATAACTCGGCTCCACCGGGTGGAGCAGTTGAAGAAACTGCGGGGCATGGGGATCAGGATATGGAACCATCCATGAGGGATGTTTTAAGTGCACTGAAAACGATGGCTACTCAGATGACCACACTGACCCAAGCGGTTACACCATTGGTAAAATCGTATGTGGGTCAGGCAACTCAAATCCCCATGGCCATACCTATAGACCATGGACCGGTTAGAGTGCTGAGGTAGTTGAGATTGATCCACCAGCAAGGGCTGTGAAAAATGTGGATTTTCTGAGTGTACTGGAACACATATCCCGCATGGAAACCAAGCATTTTAAGGGTAGTACTGACCCGATTGAGGCGGATGAGTGGAGGACTCGTTTGATCTGAAACTTTGAATCCACTCGATGTCTGGATGATTACAAGAAGGACATTGCAGTCCAATTCCTGAAAGGGGATGCGCATAACTGATGGTTGGCTCTAGAAAAACGCACAGGAGGGCATATTGAGTGGATTAAGGATTTTGAGTATGAGTTCAACCGCAAGTATTTCCCAGCCGAAGCATGGGATCGGCTGGAGGCCAAGTTTCTGGACCTAGCCGAAGGTCGCAGAACTGTCCGAGAATATGAAGAAGAGTTCAACCGTCTCAGACGGTATGTAGGGAAGGAACTGGAGGAGGAAGCAGTACAAGTGCGTAGATTCTTCCAAGGCTTACGGGTTGAACTCCACACCCACTGCTATGTCCGTACCTTCAGTATCGTCTCGGAGTTAGTTGAAAGAGTGGCTTTGCTGAAAGCTACTCTGGCAGAGGAGAACCGTGTTAGGTCTCACTCCCATCTATCTTCGGTTGCCAAGACAAACGACCGGAAGAGGAAAAGTGACCAGGTCGATGAAAGTCATAGGACTTCGGGAAATCGATCTGAATGCCCCAAGTGCGGTAAGAGGCATGGGGGTGAATGTTGGAGGCAATGGGTACTAGATGTGGCAGCAAGGACCATGTGACCCAAAACTGTCCAAAAATGGACCAAGAGCAAGGAAAAGTGACGAGTGATGATGCTAAGTCGTGCTACCATTGCGGAAAGGCTGGGCATTTCAAGAGAGAATGCCCTAAGTTGCAAGTGGAATAGAAGAGGAACCGCGTGGATGTGGACAGGTCGGCCCAAGGCAAAGGGCAGACTGTGACACCATGAGTGTACGAGCTTTCGAAGGTCCAAGAGATCACTGGTACGTCACTAAGCCCTAACCTATTCTGGTTTTTTTTGCATTGCATTGCATGAAACATATAATGAGTAGATACTTTGCCTACAGAATAATTGTAGGGACCTTAAGTATTGGTGGTGTGGATACACACACACTTTTTGATTCAGGGGCAACACATAGCTTTGTAAGCCCGAATATGATCGGAAAGAGGATGTTCCAGAAGGAACTTTTTGGGTGTTTTGGCATAGTGAATGCAGCCGGGGGGGGGGGGGGGGGTCATGCATTCACTAGGGTGGTTAAAAACATTCTGGTTGTGATCCAAGGCAAGAGTATGCATGTGGATTTGGTAATTGTCCGTCTTAAGAATGATGAAGTGATCTTAGGAATGAACTGGTTTGGAAAATATCGGGCCACTCTGGACTGCCACCGAGGGAGAGTTCGGTTTGAGAGTGGGGCTGGACCGATTGAGTTCCAAGGAATAAGGCCAACTTCGGTTAGTTTAGTGGTCTCGGCGATCCAAGCAGAACGG
Organism: Moricandia moricandioides; assembly: GCA_905132885.1. NCBI lineage: Eukaryota > Viridiplantae > Streptophyta > Magnoliopsida > Brassicales > Brassicaceae > Moricandia > Moricandia moricandioides. Next base: position 10,946 of record CAJHQQ010001615.1, read on the forward strand.
ATGCTCGAGAAGGGTTGTGAGGCCTACTTGGCTACAATCACCACGACCGAAGTTGGGAAAGGTGTAGACCTTGGGGAGATTTCGGTTGTCAATGAGTTCGAGGATGTGTTCCAAATTTTTTCAGGATTACCACCTGATAGCTCGAATCCATTCACAATCAAACTTGAACCATGGACTGCTCTTTTGTCTAAGGCACCATACCGAATGGATCCAGCTGAAATGTCCGAGCTAAAGAAGCAGCTTGAGGACTTGACAGAAAAAGGATTTATACGGCCGAGTAGCTTGCCATGGGGCGCACCGCTTCTGTTTATTAGAAAAAGGATGGAAGTTTCCGTCTCTGCATCGATTATCGGGATTAAATCTGGTTACTGTGAAGAACAAGTACCCATTGCCCCGAATAAATGAGTTGTTGGACCAACTAAGAGGGGCGGCTTGGTTTTCCAAAATCGACTTGGGCTCGGGTTATCATCTAATCCCGATTGAGCCAAATGATGTGCGGAAAACAACATTCATGACAAGGTATGGACACTACGAGTTCGTGGTCATGCCATTCGGACTGACCAACGCCCCAGCTGCCTTCATGAAAATGATGAATGGCATATTCCGAGATTTCTTGGACGAGTTTGTAATCATTTTTATAGATGATATACTCATTTACTCCAAGGATCGGGATTTGCATCAAGGGAATCTTTGGTCCGTGCTGGGCTGGTTAAGGGAACAAAAAATCTTTGCAAAACTGAGCAAGTACAACTTTTGGCAAAGGAGTATTGGATTCCTAGGACACAGTTTGTCTAGTGAGGGAGTCTCGGTTGACGCGCAGAAGAACAAATCCATCAAGGATGGGCCAAGGCCAAAAAATGCCACTGAAGTAATGAGCTTCCTTGGAATTTTCGGGTACTACCGGAAGTTTGTAAAAGGGTTTGCGAGTTTAGCCCAACCCATGACTCAACTGACCGAAAAGGATGTAAAATTCACATGGTCGGAAGAGTGTGATAAGTGTTTCTTAGCATTGAAGGATATGCTAACGAGTGCACCAGTTCTAGCCTTTCCTGAAACGGACGAACCATATGTTGTCTATACAGACACATCTATATCCGGGCTTGGCTGTGTTCGGATGCAAAAAGGCAAGGTGATCGCCTATGCATCGAGACAATTGAGGAAGCATGAAGTGAACTATCCGACCCACTACCTTGAAATGGGTGCGGTTGTGTTTGTTTTGAAGATACATAGATCATATCTATATGGGGCCAAGGTACAGATCTTCACGGATACTAAGAGCCTCAAATACATCTTCACTCAGCCTGAGTTGAACCTAAGGCAAAGGCGGTGGATGGAATTTGTAGCTGATTATGATCTGGATATCGCTTACCAACCGGGAAAGGCAAACTTGGTCGCGGATGCACTAAGCAGGAGAACATCTGATGTTTCAGCAAAAAAGGAATCTGACGAGCTTGAAGGAATGATCTGGACCATGCATATCAATGCATTGTCTAAGGATCAGGAACCATTGGGTCATAGTGCAGTGGATCAAGCGGATCTACTCACCAGGATCCGGAATGCTCAGGTCAAGGATAAGAACTTGAACAAAGTCTCTCAAAATGATAAGTCTGAGTACCAAACATCCAACAATCGGACAATCCTTGTCAATGGTCGGGTCAGTGTGTCGGATGATAGGGAATTAAAGGACGAGATATTGAAACAAGCCCACTCGTCAAAATTTTCCATTCATCCCGGTCAGACGAAGATGTACCGCAACATAAAAAGGTACTATCACTGGATTGGAATGAAACGAGATGTGGCTAAGTGGGTGGAGAAGTTCCCAAATTGCCAACTTGTCAAAGCCGAAAACCAATTTCCAAGTGGGTTGTTACAGAACCTGCCCATTCCGAAATATAAGTGGGATAAACAAATGAAAAGATCAAATTCTTGAAGGATAAGATGAAAGAAGCCCAATATAGACAGAAAAGCTATGCGAACAAGCATATGAAGAACCTTGAGTTCGCAGTAGGTGATCTGGTCTATCTAAATATGGTGACTTTCAAGGGTAAAGCAAGAGTTTCAAGAAGAGGGAAGCTTGATCCAAGGTACTTAGGTCCGTTTAGAATTATTGAAAGAGTTGATCGGTTGCGTACAAGTTTAACTTACCAACCAAAATGGAAGCATTTCACAATGTGTTCCATGTATCTCAACTCCGAAAATGCTTAACGGATCAAGATGTTATAGTGCCTGAACTGCCTTCGGAGTTAGGCACAAACCTAACCTTTGAGTAAAGGCCAGTTTGAATTGTTGATAGGATGGAAAAAGCAACAAGGAAAAAGGTAACCCAAATGGTTAAAGTCGTTTGGGATTGCAATGGCAAGGAAGAATCAACTTAGGAAACTGAAACTAAAATGAAGGCCGAATTCCCAAAATGGTTGGAACAGTTTGAGGGTGAAGGATCACTTGGTTTGGATTCGGGGACGAATCCCTATCAAGTGGGGAAGACTTGTAGCATCCCCGATCCTAGATAGAATCGTTGGGACAGACCATGGGACGAGGGAATGAACAAGCCGGTCGTAAGACACAAAGACAAGCGTTCCATGGTCTGATTAAAGGGTTAAGTCCAAGTTATGATCGGGACTTAGCCAAGAAAACAAGGAAAAATAGAGAAAAGGAGCTGGAACGAGCTAAGGAAAGAGTGTAGAAGAGCTGGAATAAGCTTGGGCGAGCTTGGGTGAGCTTGGGCGAGCTGGACGGAGCTGGACGAAGCTTGGGGCAAGCTGGACCGAGCTCAGGCTGAGTTCAGTAAGCTAAGTAAGCTCGATAAGCTAGGTGACCCAGCTCAGCTGAACCAACTGCCGGGAAGCTCAACTCAGCTCGGTGGAGTGTTCGACGGTTGAGCCAGCTGGATGGGTGGTGACGGTTATCAGACCAAAGGTCGAATAAGGTGCAGATCCGAACTGGGCCAGCTGAGCTAAGGCACTTGGGGCAAGCGTGTTCGGCGGTTTTGGGACGAAAGGGCGCGTATGGATAACCGCCCAGCCGGTTTCCGAAAAGGCACCTTTTCGCCCAAGGCAGTTTCTAGACGGTTTTTGGCCGAGTCTACTTTATATTTTAGGCTTTGGGATCCTTTTTCGACACGTAATTTCGTAAGGAAACTAACGAAACAATCAGAACCAAAAAGGTAACCGAAAGAGAAGAACTTAGGCGATTTGGGAGAAAGACTGAATCGGAATCAAGCCAAGAAGGCAATCTGACTTCATTGTCTTGAAGAACGATCCAAAATGAGTCCAAGAAGAAAGAACCGTACTGGGACCGGGACTCCAGAATGCACTTCCAAGGTGAGTGTATGGACAGGATAAACCATTGCCCATAGCCCTCAGGTGATTCCGACTGGTTCTATGGCGGCTGGGTTAAACGGTTACATCCATCTCTTCTAAACTTGATTGTTTTCTTCTTTCTTATGTATGAACGATCAAGTAACTTAGGCCCTCTGAAAGAACAAGGCTTTAAGCTGGTACGATTATGTGATCCGATGCTTAAGTGTTGGATCCGATAGATCATAAATCCTAGACAAATGACTTGATCGGGTTAAGGCCGATCCAGATGGTTCAGTGATAAGACGGACAGTTATGGATCCGCAAACTAAACTTGAACGATCCGGTTAATAAACCTGATAAGTCAAATATAAAATGTTTTATGATAGTCCAGCGATTAGAAAGATACTTTAACCAAAGAACAAGACTAAAATGTAATCATGTTTAGGAGTCTAAGAGAGAATTATGAACTGTCTATTATTATTACTTAACAGAGGTTACAATATGTAGAGGAAGGATTAGGGTAGCATTAGGATAAAGTCACAACGGATAGAAGACTAAGCATGTGTAGTCAATGCTCGGAAAGGTGATGAATTCAAAGACTTGGTCGAGAGCCTTCACACGTGAGATGCCAAAGGCATCTTGACCAGATGCTCTTCCTTTCCTAACCACATGAGTCAGACTGTCAATTGCTGTTCCTTATCATTGTGTCAATCCAGAACAGGAGTGGTAAGTGGTAAATATAACTTCTGATCCATTTACATTTACCTCAGGTAACTTCCGACCATGATCATTCGGGTCGACCAGTTGTACGGCCTATACGGCCTTGTACGGACACTCCAATTCTAGTTCCTCTTCACTCCTTCAGACTTCCTCTATCAATGAACCACCTCTGCTCAACACTCCCCCTCAATCTTGACCAAAGGAACCGGTCAAGCTTGGATGCCATGAGATCTTCCTCGTTAAAAAACCTTGCCAAAGAAAACCCTCCTTAGGGATAAAACCTCAGCAAGGAAAAGAGAAAAGACCCCATGGCAAAAAGGATCAACCTCTTCTGGTGAGGTCCATGAGTCCAAGTCTCGTGTGGATGGACTCAATAGTCTCCTGCCTAGCTGCCTTAGTGAACACATCAGGTAGTTGATCTTCACTTCGGGTGTAGCAAGGTAAGATGTCTTCGGATACAATCATTGGCAGTCAACTTCAATGTGCTTTGTCCTCTTGTGGAACACCGATTTAGATGCAATGTGGATGGCAGATTGGTTGTCACAATGCATGGTCATGGGTGTGGCCTGCTCAATCCCCAAGTGCTTCAGTATACCCTTAATCCATACTAGCTCATTTGTAAGCTTCAACATTGCTCTATACTCGGCTTCTGCACTAGAGCATGATACCACCTTCTGCTTCTTGCTCTTCCATGTAACCAAGTTCCCACCAATGAAGGAGCAATAACCAGTGGTCGACTTCCTATCCATCCTGTCTCCAGCCCAATTCGCATCACAATACCCAACCACCTCAGTATTCTCATGGCATCCCATCCAAACTCCTTGGTCTGGTGATCCATTCAGATACATGAGTAGACGGTTCACCATGTTCCAATGATGCTCTTTTGGTACTTGCATGTGTTGACTCACCTGGTTCACAGCAAAACATATATCAGGTCGTGTGATAGTCAAGTAAATCAACTTACCAACAAGCTTTATATAAAGTTTGGCATCTTGGGATGGTGGTCTGTCTTCTATCTCTCCCTCTCGTGGTACTTTGTATCCATCCTCCAATGGTGTCTTGGCTATCTTTCCTCCTTGTATACCTGCATCCTTCAAAATATCAAGTGTATACTTTCTTTGGGACATAAATAAACCTTCCTTGGATCTGCATATCTCTATTCCAAGGAAGTATTTCATCTCTCCCAAGTCTTTGATTTCAAACAAAGATTTCAGATACTCTTTGGTAGTTTGTATACCTTCTTTATCACTTCCAGTGATGATTATATCATCAACATACACTAGAAGGACGATAATACCTGAGGATGTGGTGAGGGTGAAGAGAGTGAAGAGAGTGTGGTCGAGATCTGACCTCTTGAAACCTCTCCCATTCAATGTGGTGCTTAGTTTATTGTACCATGTCCTTGGAGACTGTTTGAGACAATAGATAGCTTTCTTCAACCTTAGGACATTCCCTTCCTTTACCAAGTGCTCTAACCCATGAGGAGGATACATGTAAACCTCATCTTCAAGTTCCCCTTGAAGAAAAGCATTCTTCACATCCATCTGCCAAAGACCCCACTTATGGTTCATTGCCACTGACAACACTATTCTGATGGTATGAAGCTTTGCAATCGGAGCAAACGCATCTAGATAGTCTTATCCATAAGTTTGAGAGAATCCTCTTGCACCAATCTGTTCTTCTTCCTATCAATCTTCCCATTTGCAAGATACTTGATTGTAAAGATCTACCTACTAGATACTGCCTTTTTTCCTCTTGGTAGTTCACTTTCATACCAACTGACTCCTTCCATTCTTTGTCCTGCATTGCCTCCTCATAAGACTGTGGAATGTAACTCTCATCCAGCCTGATCATGAACGTGCAATGCTCTTCAGGGTATTGAGCAAGTGAACACACAACTTGAGAAGTATGTTCCAATACCAAGTTCGAAAACCTCAGCACCCATGTGAAGAAGTTGGAGAATCAAGTGATGCATACAAGTGAGACTATTAGGAGACATGAGAGCCTGATTAAGGAGAAGATGGAGGCTGGGCAGAATCACCACGTCAATGCATTGATTGATGATGATTTCTGGCAGGAAGAGAAACCCCAAGACAGCAACTTTCATGTGGAAAATTCAATGTCACTCGGAAATTCCCGTTCGCATCGATCGACGCAAGACAACGAGAATCGATCGACGGTGAAACCTACAGAATCGGTAGACTCGTGTGAGTTGACTAACATCGATCGATGCCGTACTCATGACCTCAATCGACATAGAGATATAAGCATCGGTCGACATTACATGTCTGCCATCGATCGACAAGGTAGAAACCTAGTTCGATTACCCAACCTCAACGCAAGTCTGATTGTGCATCCAACAACAACAACTTCAGAACAAAATACAGACACATCTGAAGCTATGGATCTTGATAGAGAAGATGAGGGACACTCAAAGAGGAGGCCAAAGATCCCAAAGCATCAACGCAGAGAAGCCAATGAAAAGGAGATGGATGGCTTTGCTAAAAGAGTTTTTAAAATTCCTTTAGATATATCTTTTGATGAAGCTTATTATACTCACAGATTGTGGATGTTTTTTAGGGAAACAAGGGAAACAGATGATGATATAGAAATCATGTTCAATCACCTCAGAGAGAAGATGAAGCAGATAACATGTTTGAAAAAGAAAAGTGACCCTGGGAAGTTTGTGGTTCCATGCTTCATCAAAGGAAACAAATATCCCAACGCCCTCTGTGACACTGGATCTTCAGTGAGCATTATGCCAAAGTCTATGGCAGAGGAGCTGAACCTAAGAGTTGAACCCTCCAATGATTCGTTCACATTTGTAGACTGTTCAAGAGTGAACTCAGGAGGGATGGTAAAAGATGTTCTAGTGCAAATCAACAATACCCAAGTCCCAGTAAACTTTCATGTGATGGACATCAGGATAGATTGGAACTCTTTGCTACTACTTGGGAGAGCATTCATGGCTATTATGGTAGCCATATGGGACATGCAGTTAAACAGGTTGTATTTATCTCTAATTGATAAAATATAATTTATGAACCTGTCAAAAATAAGAACAAGGCTACCTTGATCGAATTGTGTAACGATGGAGAGCTTGTGGCCACATGCTTCTGCGATTACGAGTGCAATGAGGAATCGGTAGATGGAGCATAGATCGACACCCAACCCTTATCATCGATCGACAGTCCTGCAAATCAACAATCGATCGACACCCACCCTTCAATATCGATCGACACCAATAATCCAGAACCGATCGACACCCACCATGCTGATTAGAATTACAACCCAGTCCACCTTGAATACGATGAAAATTACATAGAAGAAGAGATGATCGAGTACCGAGGACTTGCTATGGAAGAGGCTGGAGTTTTTCAAGTTTTCCATAAACCGGGGAAATTGACATCGATCGACGATGACCATATGCCATCGATCGCTACTGAGAACAAAGCAGAAACCAAACGTGATTCAGGAGAAGAACGCGACAGAGAAGCTGGTTATCTTCAACCAGATGAGTTAGGTATTATGAGAGGTCCAGAGGGTCATGCAAGAGCTATGGATGGCAGAATTCTAAACGTCACGAAGGAAGATGTAGCAGATATACTTGCAATGGCCAATGGAGCTGGAAACCTTTTTGGGCACCAATCTGATTATCGAGCATCGATCGATGGTAACCATATACCATTGATCGACAACAATTGGGCATGCCAAGGATACGGTGAAGCTGATTGAGTCTCCCGACTTGGCACTGGAAGAAGCTGGTTGGGTAATGAACGCGAGAGTAAGCAATCCAGCATCAATAATCGGCCTATCTTGGCCATCAAACGACATCAAACGAAAACCAGAACATTCACTTGGAACAGAAGATACATAAGCTGGTTATCTCAGACCCGATGAGTTTGGAATTTTCAGAGATATAGAAGGACGTGCATGAGGTATTTATGGGAGAATTCTAACTCTACCTAAGAAAGATGTAGCAGACGCCCTTATTATGGATGAACAATCAGGAAATTTATTTGGACAACAGCAACAACCATCGATCGACGCACATGTACCAGCATCGATCGACAAAGAGGAGCAGAAGCACAAACCAATTCAAACTCAACCATCAATCGACAACCAGAAAAACGCATCGATCGATATCCAAGAGTCAGAGAACATGAAGCAAAGATCCCTATGTCTACAAAGAACCAAGAGACATACAACAGAGCAGAGATTGATGATATTGTGCATGAGATCTACAAAGCTCAAGATATGTCACTGGATGATTTCTACATGAGGATTGATGATGTCTAATATCCTATAGATAAATGCCTCACCAATTTGACTACACGCATGGATGAGATGAAGCAAGAGTTGTGTATTGTTCAGAGAGCATGCGAGAAAACCGGATAGAGTGACATCGATCGACAGCAACACCTTGCCATCGGTCGATACTGAGTTCGACAAAAAGAAGTCTGCAGCAGAACACCACTTAGAAGATAGGTCCGATGAACTTTTTTTTTCTCAGAGACTGATAAATGAAGATATTTCTCAGAAATTGAAGGAGATATCAGACACTACAGCTGCCAGGCTTAGAATGCTCCAGCGCAGTATTGAGAATCTACAAAGAAGAATGCATTCAATGGAGGTTACTAAGGAGATCATAAAGAACAAGAAGACCATAGGAGATGAGGCAGCCAGACACTTCATTGGTACATGGTTTCAGAAGAGCAAAGAAGATGTAGACACTTGTTTTCCAAGTGTTGATCAACCTCCTCTCTAGTCAGAACGTTCACCAAGCGCTGAGTGGGAGGCAACCCACTGTTTAGTAAGTTTTAATTAGTTTTTGATTATATTAGTCTAATTTCGAATTTTTATTTTATTATTGCAGGTTTTCATATTCAAAAAATGAGGAATATAGTTTGCATAGAGCATCGACCGACACTTGATCACTGTCGATCGACGGAGTAACCATCGCATCGATCGATAGCCACTTAACTGTGTCGATCGATGGTCACCATCAGCAAGCAGGTATATCGTTTTTCCTTGTTAAATCTGGTCCTTATGATTTATTTCTTCACCAATCTCAGACTGTATAACACTGGTGATAGTGTTGTTTAAGTCTGGGGGAGGTATTACTGATATTGTGTTTTATTTTGAGTTTTATAAGAAGTAGAAACTTACAGGTTCAGCATCAATCGACACCATTAACCGACCATCGATCGACGTTCTCTTACAAAGAGAGGTATCGATTTTTATACTTAAGCTATTTACTTATGATTTAATTTTTCTAACCAATCCGGGGCGGATTACACAGGGGACAATGTAATTTAATTCAGAGGGAGGTTCGCTAATGCTATTTAATTGTTTTTGAGTTTTATATATATATATATATATATATAAGTTTTCAAAAGGTTTTATTGAGTCTAGAAGAGGATTATGATCAAGATTTATTATTGACTAACATGCTATAAGCACCATTCCTAGAAGCTTGTTTGCAGAGATTACTAGAGATACCAAAGTGGATCATCCTGCCACTATATCACACTTTCTTAGAAAGTTTGAAGGAACCGAAGCTGATTTCCAACACTAATCCTGATATTATTTGCTTGCTTTGGGATTTAGTATACACTAGATTAGATCCCTTCTGCAAGTCTGGAAGGTAATAGTCTATGTGCTTCTGATTCCCCTCTCTCTCCCCTTCAGATTAAAAAAGGAGTCGAACAGGATTTGGTGGCTACAACCATTAAAGTTTGATTCATATGATCCTAGAAAGAGATAAGGTCAAAAATAAGTGAACAAAATCTAGTGGCAAAAACCATCAGGGCTTGATTCATGGAAGCCTATCCAAATATCTCAGTCAATTAAAAATATAAAATGATGCCCTCAAAACAAGGGAGACATTGACTGAAAAGAAGTGAGAAGAGAGAGAGGAAAGGAATCAGAGAAGGCTACCTGTGTGTTCAGATACTTGGAGAGGTAATATTCTATATATCCCTTGATCGATACTCCCAAGGTAAAGCCTGCACTTTTATTTTATGCAAAGAAATGAAATCAGTAGAGGGGCGAGTCAAACTAGTATTTGCTAAGTTGTTGGTAGAATGGATTTGGTTGCTATACTAGGATAGGGTATATAAAGTTTCTCTGTGATTGACTTGATAGGATGTGGTTGCAATAAAGTAAGGTGACAGTTATACTTAGACATTATGTGAGTCTTTGCCTTTCAAAACATCGTTCACAGCTTGTTTGCATGAGGACAAGCAAAAGATTAAGTCTGGGGGAGTTGATATAGCCTATTTATTACCAGTTTTAGACCATGTTATAGGCTCTATTTAGGGTCTGTTATGTGTGTCTAGGCTATGTTTTAAGGTCTTTACAGGTCCATGTACGTTTTGGAGATATATGGAGATACTTGGAGCTTTTGGAGCATTTAGAGGAGAATAATCCGTAGCTTATCGTTGTGAGAGTCAAAGTACAAGACTACCATCGATCGACGACACAACGTTGGCGTCGGCCGATATTACATGACCAAGATCAATCGATGTTTCCCATCTGCCATCGATCAATGTCTAATTCGCAAACAGCCGATTTTCAAGCCCAAGTTAGAGACAAGACACAAGATTACCCCTGGCTGAGTTTTGACCTAAACTTTAGGGTTTTATATTTATACTTTATGTATTGCACCAAAAAGTGCAAAAGGGTGTTGGGTGCCTAGGTTCGTGGCAAAGAGTGTGTGTGCACCAGCACTCCATAGTTTTAGTATTTATTTAGGGAGAAGATTCAGAACTCCTTAGGGAAATTTGTATTGGAATCCCCGTATTTTATCTATGCATTATATTCAAATTATTATTCTTACTTTAATTATGTATGAGTAGTTATCAACAAGATTTAGGGTTGAATGATAGCAATCATGAATTAGCCCAAAAGTAGGAATGCTAGGTTAAGTTAATATTCATTAATTGAGTTGTGCTTAATGCTTGCATTCTAGAGTAGCTAAGTAGGATCTCGAAAGTAGGACATGAACGACTACGAGAGTAGGTTATGTGCCAGAATAGATTCCATTTAACTAGGTTGTTAGGCACATGTGAGAGCTAGTCTAGTTTTCTTGGTGAACATATCAAATCTCGTTCACACTTCCTTCTAATTTCACTGTCGATCGACACCAGGCCTTAGTCGTTAATCGATGATCTTTCCTTTTGCTCGCATACGAGAGTTGGAGTTAAAAGGGTCAGAATAGTTAATATTTGAGTTTTAGAATATTTACATATCCGTGCCTCCTATTTCCTATAATCCATTAAGCTTGAAACTCTAGATCTAGCATATTTACATTTGCATCTAGTTAATCTATCATCATATTTCCATTGTTACATTATTAGCATTTTTTCATATTGTCTTTATACCTTCTAATAAGGAATATTTCATTGACCTGATTACTTGTTACATATATATAATTACATAGCTTAGTCTTTAGAAATAAGAAATCTATTGTGTGACATTGTTCTCTATGGATTTGATCCTTAAGTACTACACATGATCACTCTTGGCAAGAGTATTATTTTATGTGTTAGAATTAAAGGTTAATTTGACAGTTATTTGTTTAGCATATTTATACTCCGTCTGTCAGAACATAAAAACACAAAATGTCACATACCTTTCAACCTATAAGCGAAGATTTTGGAAATGACTTTGTAGAGGACATTACAACACGAGATTGGCCAATAATCTCGCATTTCTTGAGCATTCTCCTTCTTTGAAATCAGTGCTAATATGGTGGAATTGATGCCTTTGGGAAGAAACTATCTAATGAAGAAAGATTTCACTGTCGCTGTGAAAGCATCTCCTATAATTGGCCAAGCTTATTTAAGGAATTTTGAAGTGTCTCCATCAGGTCCCAGAGATTTGTAATTTGACATCTTGAACAATGTATTCCTAACCTCCTTATGCGTCACCTCCTTAATTAGCATTGCTTGATCCGCATCAGTGCAACAAAATTAGAGCAGATTCTGTAATTTCTCCATCATCATCTCCTCAATATCATTAGTTTTGAATGAAAGGAATTCTCGAAAAAATCGTTGTGCTTCAGATTTTATGCCTTCATCACTTGTAGCAAGATCACCATTGGGACACTTCACCTCACAAATGGTTTTTCTTAATTCTCTAACCTTTGTTGCATTATGGAATACCTTGTTATTCCCACTTGAAACCAGTGGAGCTGTGATCTGTGCTTGTAGAAATCTTCCTCCAGATTTTCCAAGTATTTTCATTTATCATATGCTTCTACCTCCAGTATGAAATTAGCTGGATTAGGATTCTCCAAATTATTATTCAGCATATCGCAGAGTCTGAAAAGCTTATTTGACTCTCCTCGGCAGGTGACTAAATTTCTTTTTACTTAGAGATAGTAAATCCGGTTTTAGATCTTTGAATTTTTTGAGAAACGGAATAGTGCAGATATGGAGTGAACGAGCTTGCATGTACTCTTCCAGGTCTCGTCCACCAGGGCTAAGAACTCTGACATTTGAGCAACAGAGTTCGTAAATTTTAAAGGGTTACGTTTATGTGTTTTAACTTCTGTAAAGTGAAACCTATATCGTAAATGATCGGAGTAGCCCCCAGATTCAAATAAACTATACGCTTAGCCAAACTTATGCAGCAATGTATCATTCATGAGTACCCTATCGATTTTTTTTTTGCATATAAGTTATTCCTCTCTTTCGTTTTACCATGTATAACAGGCCATATTAGCTCATATCAGTCATAGAGCAGTACCTTACAACCTCTTGAAAATCCCTCATCCCCAACGGTATTGTTGGATTTATCGTGAAGTTCGTATGTTCCTGCCCCTCCAAAATTTCATTAAAATATCCCATAACCAGCAAGGCTTTATTTCTAAACACTGGAGCATAATGATGATCTCTCAAATCCTCCCAAAGAACTCTCCTTTCTTCTGCCAAATTAAATGTGTATACAAAGGAGCAGAAGAACTACTCTGTTTTTTCATATGAAAAAACGAACACATAACCATTTGATCACTCTTGAACACTGAAGAGACTCGAACCGTAGGGCCCCAAACTACCCAGATTCTGCCAAGAGTGCTAAATTTTTAATTTGACTTGAATGACCAGTTTTGAAAAGGTCTCTCAACCACCACATTTGAAGCTTTTCCTTCTTTTACTCTAGTTTCCAACAGACCACCAAACTTCAGATCACGTTCTTATCCATTCACAGACTATTGTATGCTTAGTTTGGTTAAATCTGCACATGTTCCAGAAAAAAAATTCCTATCATTTAGAGAAATTTCTGGTGTGTCTCGTCTTGATAATACTTGGAATTGAGCCCCTCATAGTTTTTTTCTCAAACATCCTTTAGAAACATGTTGCTATTCTTGGAATTACGTGGCAGAGATGGTCGTCGAATACTACCGCTGTCATCCTCCTTGCTGTTTACCAAACCATCAACCTGTGAATCTTCCAATTGTATGACATTCTCTGCTATGTTTACATTCTCATCATCTCTTGGATCCTCTACTTCGTACACTTCCCTGTGGACATATCATCATCATCCCTTGAGTCCATAAAAACAGAAAATCTTGATGGTAAAGCAATTTGGTCGTGTCCATAGAGAAGAGCATGATGCTTCCCATTCGAACTTCTACCATATTTTGTAGGTGGCACCCATATGTCCTTTATTTTTCCTTCTTCAATAGCATCATCCTTTTCCTCAGTAGTAGATATACCCTCTTTAGAAATTCCATTAGTTGTTCTTCCTCACGTACTAATTAGTAAATTAAGTTTTATCTTGGAAATTTAAGTATTACAACCAATTAAATGAGCATAGGAGTGTGCCATAATACCGCATCTGAAAAAAATGACTTGGAGCTGATCTAAAAATCAGGGTCCCAAACTTTTTTGGACCCAACCTAAGTTGCTATATCCAAAAAACTGGTACCAAATCTAACCTGCACCGAAAACTGAATAAGTATTCATATATATATATGAACATATGTAATTATAATCACTTATAATAATACAACTACCTAAAACTAAATCATAAATCAATTATATTAGTCATTTTGGGTATTTTATGGATGAAATTGGATAGTCTGGATAAAAAATACCAGAACTAAATTGTATACATGGTTAATTTCGACTAAATTACCTATTCAAACAACATTCAATCAATATTTTTGGTTATTGTACGTAATTTTAAATAATTTGGATATAAAATTTGTGAACCAAATTGGGTAGTGTTAATTCTGGAAGTGTCTAAAATCTTTGTGCGATTGTAAAAACCCAGCATTTTCATTGGGTCATACGTAATCAAAGTGCATTGTGTTTGGCTAAGAATCAAGTGTATCATGAAAGGGAGAATCAAATTTCTATATGTTTTCACAAAGTAAGGGAGTTAACAACTATTAGAGAAGTTTTATTGGAGAAGGTGCACATGTTTAAAAATGCAGCTGACATGTTGACCAAGCCCTTTATAACGGAGAAGTTCACGCATTGTTTGAATTTGCTCCATGTTTGGTGATGCTAATAAGCAGATGAGGTTCCTCCAAGAAGATAGATAGGATAAAGAGTCTTGTAGAGATTTTTCGTCAAGGTGGAGTTTGTTAATTCTAGCTGTGTCTTACTTCTTGTAGACTCGCTATCGAGGTTGCCATTTGGGGGTGTATGGGCCAAAGGCCCCCGCCGTATATTGTATACCTTTTAGGATTAGGAAAAATATTTTTTCTAGGATAAGTATGTATTTCTTAAGGGAAAAGCAAATCGAGTTTTAAGACTGATATATATATATGGGTCAATGGATTGTGAAGTTATTCAGTCCACATAACAATATAAAAACCCTAAACGGGCATTTGCCTCAATCGTTTTGGTTTCTTTGCTTTCTTTGAGTTTGATTTTCGTTTCTTCATAACATATAGTTTGTCTACTCCGGTTAAAAATTTGAACCCGCATCAGATACAATAGATAATATGTTACTTTCTCGTTCCTACACATCAGAAACAAATCTCAAATCCAACCACTTTTTTATAATACTCGAATCTGAGGCATCTCCTCTAGTGCCCTCAAATGTCAAAAGACAATTCTCTTATGGGCTCTTCTAATCTCCTATGTCCCTATCTTATTAACTCACTGCGCAAAGATGAAAATGTCCTTAACTGGGTGAAAAAAAAATTGGAATTTCGAATAGGGGTTGGTTCGGTTAGAGGAAAAAATTGGTGGTTTGGTTTTGGTTTACGGTTTGTGATTTAATAAAAAAAATCAGAAATAATAAAGAAGCCTCTGATCGACGACCTCACCTCGCTCCGCCTCCTCTCAGCTCGTCTTATCTTCCTCCTCTCCGCCAGCTACAGAGCAATTGAGCTTGAAGCCTTTTGACATTTAGGGGCACTGGAGGAGTTGACTCTAGCTCGTTTTCTCTTTTTCCTCTCCACTAGCTACGAAGCTATCGACGACCATAGCTTCTCCCGTGACACAGTCGAACGTCAACGTTTCCACCGGCGAACATTCCTACGGGGCAGGTCGAAATTCAGGTTAGTTCTTCTCTCCTTCGCGAGTGTCACTACATTGGATAGAAATGAGATACAAGGTTTGTAAATGAATTTGTTGAAACGTGATTAGTTTTGGGTTCGTTTGGTTGATTTGTAAATGAAATTGATATACAA
Source organism: Moricandia moricandioides (assembly GCA_905132885.1). NCBI lineage: Eukaryota > Viridiplantae > Streptophyta > Magnoliopsida > Brassicales > Brassicaceae > Moricandia > Moricandia moricandioides. The sequence continues at coordinate 26,618 of CAJHQQ010001615.1, forward strand.
TGCAAGCATGCGGTTGAATGTATGGAGGTGAATTGTCTCACTTGTTAGTTAGATTCACACCGAGATCTCAATCCAATCGGACTAAACAATTCTTGTTAAAGCATAACTTGGTATAACTAGTAGAACTGATAATTGTACTATACTAGCTTAAACTTGGTATAACTTTAGATAATTTGGTAGAACTCAGAACAACTGGTATAAATGTAGCTAACTCATTAGAACTGAGAACAACTAGTATAATTAGAACTTTATTGTGTTGTTTTTTGTAGGACCCTACAATGGCGAAACACGTGAGCATACATTTCAAATTCAAAGGTCGCATTTATAGTGTAACCTTAAAGACGACAGTGGAAGATATAAGTTTGGAAATGATAGAAGAAAGGATGCAAAAAAAGGTTGCATTGGATGAAAGTAAATTTAAACTGTCATTAAGGTACATGTCGATGGTGGTTGGATGTGAGGAAGAGCAAAATATTTGTGATGATGAGGATTTGTTTGTCTACCTAACGACCATTGATAAAGACAATCGTAGAAGTCTTTTGTTTGTGGATGAGACGAGTAGATCAGAGGAGTTAGAGAAGGTTTCGAGAGTGGGCGAAAGTTCGTTTGGTATGAACTACCAAGTGTTGGAGGGAATTGATGATGAAATGGGACCTAAAGCCATAACTTTGTACGTAGGAGACGGACAAGCAAATCAATAGAAGTATGTGATAGAGGCAGAGAATGATGAGGGTAAAAAAGGAGATGATTGTATGGATACATACACCGCAGCTGAGACGGACACCACAACTGAGACAAACACCGCAGCTGAGACAGACACCGCAGCATAGATGTACACTGCAGCTGTGACGGATATTGTTGCTGATATGGACACTGATTTTGCAGATAGGTATATTGAGCAGCCACCTGTAGAAAAATCTAGTCAGGTTATAGGGGAATGTGAAAACGGTTTGGGTCTTAGAAAGCTTCAGGAATTTCCAAGTAAGAAAGCAATTCAAGAGATGGTTGATAGAGTTGCATTTGGTGAATGCTTCCGTTATGTTACCAAAAAGTCGGATTGTAGTCGATTGGTGATAAAATGTTGTGAAAGAAGTTGTAAATGGGGTTTGCGAGCTGCAAAGATTCCACATACCGAAATGGGGTTTTCAGTTAGGAGGTACACAGGTGTGCATACATGCTCTCAAACCAGTCAAAGTAAAAGCAACAACAGCAAGAGGAAAGGCTCAGCGGAATTAGTTGCATCTTTTTTGAATGAGGAATATCCGGGGCAAGTGAGAACTCATGTTCCGAGAGATATCATAAGTCTTCTAAAGTTAAGACTTAGTGTAACGGTATCATATTCCACAGCCTTGAGAGGAAAAAATCTAGCTATTTCTCATTTGCGTGGTAGTTCAGAAGACAGTTACAAGTTGTTGTATAGCTACTTGTACATGTTAGAGCAGGTCAATCCGGGAACAACAACAGGTGTGAAGTTGGATGAGGCAAATAAGTTTAAGTACCTCTTCATAGCTTTGGGAGCTTGCATTGAAGGATTTGCGGTCATGAGGAAAGTGATAGTTGTGGATGCCACCTTTTTGAAGAACGTATATGGGGGTGTACTAGTTTTTGCCAAAGCTCAAGATCCTAATCGTTATACTCTTGCGTTTGGTGTACTCGACGGTGAGAATAATGCTAGTTGGACTTGGTTTTTCGAGATGCTTAAAAGTGTTATACCAGACTCTTTTGAATTAGTTTTTATGAGAGACATAAACCAGAGCCTCATCACAGCGGTAGCTAATGTTTTTCCACAAGCTCACCATGGCCATTATATATGGCATATGTCCCAAAATGTGAGAGCACATGCTTGTAACACCAACAAAGCTCTAGTCGCATGGAAATTTATGGAGTTGGCTAAGTGTTACACGGTGGCTGAGTTCAACTCTTCTTATGCAGCCTTTAAACTGAGATATCCTTCAGTGTACAAGTATGTTGAGGAGCATTGTGAAAAAGAGACATGGGCAAAGGTTTTTTTCCAGGTGATAGATACAACTTGGACACTAGCAACGGTTTGGAGTCAATGAACAGAACGTTTAAGGATGCAAGGAGGTATGCCTTGATACCAATGTTAGATACAATCATCAAACAACTTTCCGAGTGATTTAATGAACATCGGAAGGACGTTGTGTCTGGATCGATTGATACCAAACTGGTTCCTCTTGTCGAGATTCACTTGTACAACCTCTGGGGCATATCTGAGAAAACACCAGTGCGTGAACTAAATAGTTATGAGCTTGAGTATGAGGTAACCGACAAAGATGATGGAAAGACTTATTTGGTGAACTTGATAGGTAAGAGTTGTACCTGTAAGGTGTATGACTATGAAAAGTATCCTTGTCTGCACGGACTAGCTGCTTACTTATTTTCCTTGAGGTTGATGCTGCTCATGGTCGTCGACGTGAAGTCACTATAGTATCATGAGTTGTGCTCAAAATATTACTGGACGAAACTTTGGGCATTGGCTTATTACAAAACTCTTTATTTTGTGCCCAACAGGTCTAATTGGAATGTACCAGATCACATCAAAGAGCTTCAGATCATACCTCCGGATCGGCTCAAGAGGAAAGGAAGGAAAAAGGATAAGAGGAATCCCTCAGTTGGAGAACGGCGTAAAAGGACGCAAAACAAACGGCGACCGAGGCAAAATTTCGGTTTCAGTTGCTTGTTATTTGGAAGGGATCCCAATCCTGCTGAATGAAACGACATCTTCGCTTATGTAAAACTATGGAATACTACGGCTTCTGTTGGTTTCATCTTTTGTGTTGTGTAATTATTGGTTTTCGCTTATGTAAAACTATGGAATACTACGGCTTATTAGTATGTTTGGATATTATTTTTATTGCTTCCATGATTTGGTAGATTAAAGTATACCAGTATTCAACTTTTGATTTGTATTACACATACACTAACTAAAAACATTAGTCAAAACAACTTTTAAAAAATCATAGTCAAGATAACATGTAATAAAAAAACTCATAGTTCCACATTCTCTTACACACCATTATATTTCTAAGAACATTTTCTTAGTAAGACCAACTTATAAAAGAGCATTCTTCAAAAATCATGATTTTAAACATATTATTGCGCTAATCACATACCCTTACATCTTAATACAGAAAACTAAACTGTAAAACTAATTTAACAAATTAAAATGATAGGTAAAACTAAAATTATTTGATATCACCAAAAGTAGAACTATGAAGAACACTAGTAATACCTGAAACTTCTGTATAACTATGAGTAATTTGTTGGAGGGAAAATAAAAATATTTTGGCGCCTAAACGAAAAAACACAGTTAACTTTAATTTTTTTGGGTTAAATAATTGATTCTTTCTGCTTTCATCTGCTCACTTTGTCAAGTTGTCTCTCATTCCCGAGTACTCTCTCTCTCTCTCTCTCTCTCTCTCTCTCTCTCTCTCTCTCTCTCTCTCTCTCTCTCTCTCTCTCTCTTTCTCTCTCTCTCTCTCTCATTCCTGAGTGCGCTAATCACACACATCTCTTCACTCTTTCCCTTTGCATCATGACTCACCCGTAAGAAGAATACATGCACATGAAGCAGTTGAAGAAACACTACGACATGCTAAGGTTCATTGTCGATGCCCAATATTGTATTCCAACCCGATGCCCATGCGGCAAAGAAATCATACAGGATGCTTCTCCAAATCCAAAGTATCCATCAGATTTCAATACCTTACCTGGGAGAAGGTACTTCACTTGCAAGTCTTAAAAGGTAATTGTTGTCGGTTATCTTTGATTTTGTCGTAAAACTATGTGAAACTGCGTTATACTGGGTGAAACTAAGTGCGAAATACTGAGTCAAACTAAGTTATACTAAGTGAAACTATGTTAAACTTGTAGGACGATGGGATGCACTTTCGTCAGCCATGGGCTTTCGGTGTTGAGCAAGAAATTGGGCGCTTAAGGTGGAAGGTGGATGATTTGGCTGAAGAGATTGCAGAGCTCAAGAGCCTTATTACCCGTCCATGAGATTCTCGGTTGCAGAGCTCAAGAGCCTTATTCTCGGTGCTAAAACTTATGTCTATGTTATCTTTCTTTCTTCATTTCGGATAATACAAGTTCTGTTTGTTAAAACTTGTAGGAGTTTATGTTTTAAAACTTATGTTATGTGAAACTGATGTTATGTGAAACTCATGTTATGTGTTAAAAATAATGTTATGCTATGTTGTATCTTTGTGTCGACTTGTCTAAACATCTGTCATATAATAGTCATAATCAAGTTCTAAATCCAAAAAACTACAAAACCCACCAAAGACACATAATTCGTCTACTTCATAAAACAACATAAACCACCAAGTCCTAAAATCACTAATAAATCAAACGAAACAACTTCTTCACTTCTTTTTTTGGCCTTTCTGCACTTCCTTCACAAACTCCTCTATCGTGCCCAATCTTGAATCAAAGTCGTCAACCTTCTTCTGAACCATCCCTAGCTGTTTCACCATTTTCTTCATCATCTTCATCATCTTTGAAACTTCTCCTCCTTCAGAGGTATTCTGAGCTATATGTTGGGCCTCTTCTATTGGTTCTGTCTGTTTTTCTCGGGCAGTAAGATCTGCTTCGTACATGTCTTCAAAAAAGACCGTCAATCCTTCGCTCAGTCGCTTTTCCCAACTCTCGACAGCAATAACGGGCTTATCATCATCGTCATCAACTTCATAAATTTCTTCCAAGAGAGAGTCTTCTTCTGCAGTCTTCTTGGGATGATGTTGTCAATATCTTGTCAGTCCAAAAAACACAACATGATTCGTATCACTATACGCAATTTTCCTTAAGTTTTCATACTTATACTTAGTTTTCACTAAGTTTTTATAGTTATACGTAGTTTTCCATAATTTCTCATATATGTAGTTTTCCCTATGTTTTAATAGTTATACGTAGTTTTCCTTAATTTTTCATAGTTATAAGTAGTTATCCCTATGTTTTCTCAACTAAACACTTAAACAGAAACTCAAAACAAAGAGAACACTTACAATTTCGTTACCCAATTCCTTATATATTTCTGATAAAGGCACCCTTGTCCTTCCAGTGGCTTTGAATGACCACCTGCACATTCTCAGACAGTTTGCATCAGCTCCATCAATAGGTTCTCTGTACGCCTTTCCCAACTTAGGAATTGCTTTGAATGCAAGAATCTACAAACACACAACATTTATAGGAATTATCATCCTGGTATACAATTGCTATAATCATCTACTTCTTTTACATACCTCCAGTGGAACACAAAAACCTGGAAGAGGCCATAGTGTCTTCTCTTTCACCAACCCTCCAAAATGATCAATGGTGTGAGAGATCTCCTTCAACATATAATCATAGGAGAATCTCCCCCCTGGAAGGTCCTGCAGAATTAAAGATCATCCACGGCTCTTTCAAAAAATTCCAATACATTTTTTGTGCCTGTTGCAACCTTCGTTTGCGCGCAAACCACACTTCCTAAGAAGTATAGAACCGCCAACTTCAGCCTGTCTCTATGGGGTCCCATTTCCACCAGCTTTCTCCTTCCTTGAAATGCCGCTCCACGAACTTTGTGCTACCACATTCCTTGTAGCCGAGAGGGTAGTTGCAACAGTTTAGTCCTGATAGCAATGCGTGTTCCCTCATTTGTAACGGATAGGAACACTGTTTACAATGAACCACACTTCTTTCTGCCTCATGATATCGCAAGTCTGCAGTAAAAGCATCCACATTCCTTGAACCTTGTGATAACTCTCGCTTTTCATGTGGAAAAAATGCCTGAATTGAGGATGATCCTCAAACCAGTTCCTCTCAACGTTACTGAGCTTTGGTTTCAGTTTCTGAAACGTCTTAATAGCCCCTGCTATGAAACACCTTGTCCCTAGCTTAATTTGTTTCTTATACTCCGACTCATAGAAGAACATTCTAGCTGGTTTGATTGCCTCGGTTCCTTCGGTTCCACCAAAAACCTGCAAATAACATTCATTTATAACCGAGTTATAGCAATAGTATTACAAAGTTGTATATATATATATATATACATATATATATTTTTTTTTAAAATTTCCCAGTATTATCTAATGTTTTCGGAGTTTAATAGAATAATCTCATTGTTTTACAATGTTTTCCTAGTATTATCTAATTATCCAATGTTTTCCTAGTTTAATAGAATAATTTCATTTGTTTTACCATGTATTGCTAGTATTATCTACTTATCCAATGTTTTCCTAGTTTTATAGAATATCTCATTGTTTCACCATGCTTTCCTAGTATTATCTAGTTATCCTATGTTACTGCTTATTCCATAGTTTTACAAAATACAAAACAACATATCAAATTCATATTTGCTCATTTGTAACCTCTTCCGTTGGCCTTGGGACCTCTTCTCCCACACCACCTTCATCATCACCAGCAGATTTATCACCAGACTCATCACCTGACTTATCACCAGTAGATTTATCACCAGACTCATCACCTGACTTATCACCATCACCAGATTCCTCTTCATTAGAGCCATCATGCTCATCTACATTGTCTTCATCAGAGGCTCTCTCTTCCCCTTCGATGTCTTTATCAGAGGTACTCTCGTTGTCTGCTTCTTCGTCTTCTGATTCTCCACTCCGACTCATCGAAGGAGCGGGAGGAACCTCAGGAACAGATTTGCTCAGTTCAGAGCCGTCTGTTGTTTCAACCGCTGCCACAACATCGACAAGAACATTTATCGGCTCTGATACATTAGTTTTTTTCTCTGTTGTCTTCTTTGTCGTCTTCACTTTCACAGACTTCACCTTCTTCTCTACTCCTTGCGTTGGATTCTTCTTTCTCTTTCCCCGCCTTGTTTCCACCATCTTTCGAAGATATCGATCCTCTTTGTTGTATCGTAGGCGAATCGATTTTGATATGATTTTGGGAACTAGGGTTTGATGAGAAAATTGTTTTATTACGATTTTGATGGAATTGGACATATTTGGTTTGGTTAGAATGGTTAGATGTTGGTTAGATGGTTTGACAATTTCGATTTCATTGGTTTACCAAAAGATTCGACGAGGATCCGGTTCACCTAGATTAGACATAGGTACAAGTTGTAATTATCTTAACTTTTTGGGGTTTTTTCAAAAATAACCTAAAAAATCAAGTCAAACCCAAAACCAACCTCTTTTTTTTAGTTACTATTCATCATTAAATTTTCCATAATACCCATAAGTTTTTGAATTATTTACAAATTTACCATATTATTTATTTATTTATTAATTTTGAAAAATACAAAAAACCAAATACACCCTAAATATTTCTTCTTAATTACAACTATGCCATCATCATCAATATTTTCAACCACCATGAACCACCATTTTTGATCTCTTAAAGCTTTAGAATTGAATTTTCAACCACTTTTTTCTCATTCTAAACAAGCAAATCTTCATTTCCTCTCATTTTCTCTACATTTCCATCTAAATATCTCTCTTAACCTTCATTTTTATAATCATAAACTTCATAATTTCGTGTTTTTCACTTGTGAATCGTCAAAAATGTTTCCTTTTGGTCATTATTGGAGTTTGGACGGTTGACGAGCTTCAAACTGCAAAAGGTAACTATTTTCATGGTTTAAGTCATTTCTCAGATCTGTGTCGCGATAGTAGACTGTTTTATATGTCTACGCCCTTATGTAGACATACAATGCAGTCTATTTGTCAACGCACATGTCAGTTTTGCAATTGACTAAACGGATTTTTTTTTGTAACGTAGCCTTCCCCGACAGTCTACATCTTAACCTTTGACAACAAAAACAAAAAAGTACGTAGACCTACAAAGACGACTACGCAAAAGAGGTTTGTTTTGCATTTGAATGAACTTTTGACTTTTCATAAGCAGACTTCAACATAAGTCTACGAAGCGTAGACTGCCGAAAAAGTTTACTTAAGGTCAGTTTTGCATTTGACCAAAATTTTGACTGCGTTGAAAATGTTAGTTTTGTGTTTGACTAAAACTTTTTAAAATTAATTATTTTTTTAATATTTAGACTTCATATGCAGTCTTCTCTTCCAGAAAAAAAATGTAGACTACCCGTGAAGTCTATTTTTTTATTTTGGTCAAATGCAAAACTGACTCGTCGGATTTGAGAGTAGTCTTCTTGCAAAGTCTACAAATCTGTAGACGTTCATTTCAATCTACCCCCTAAAAAGTCAAACATAGTCAATTGCAAAACTAACATCATTCAAAAAAACTAAAACATGTAGACTGTATATTTAGTCTACATCTGAAAGTCAAATCCTGAAAAATTCTGGTCAATAGCGAAAACTAACCTTTTTGAAGTTGTAGACTGAAAACGAAGTCTACTTATATAAAATCACAACTTTTTTTCAACTATAAAAAGTAACCCGTAAAATGGTCAATTGCAAAAACTAACCCAAAGAGTAGACCTATCTGACCGTCTACGATGTAAACTGAAAAGAAAGTCTACCACGTTGTAGACTGAACATGGAGTCTATTTTGAAATTTAAATTAAAAGTTAATTTGTGTACTATGCATTAAAAAATTTCACAATTTTTTCATTTGAAAGTGTGTAATAGTTAATCCTAATAGGTTTGAGTGATTTTGGATAGAAAAAATGTTGTAATTATGAAAGTATAATACTTTTGATTTTGCTATATTGCTAGGAAACAATTGTAGACATATTAGTAAGTCTACGTTAATTGTCACAGTGCAAACAACCAGGTCACATCCAAACTGTCCAGGTTAAACCAGTGTTGTCTTATTGCTTTGGATGTTGTCTTATGTATTATCTTTATGTGTTGAATTGATCAATTGTATTATTGCTTTGGATAGTGTCTTATTGCTTTGGATGTTGTCTTATGTCTTATGTATTTAACTTATCAGTTGTATTGTCGCTTTGGATGTTGTCTTATTTGATGAATTTTTGTTGAAATCGTAGGTCTTAATTTTTCTATTACTTTGAGTTCTAATGTTACTTTCTGTCGTGCAGACCAACATGTTAGTCTTCTTGAACAAAAAGTAGACTTCTTTTTAAGTCTCTTATAAAGGAAGACTAATATGTAAATCTCTGGATTGTATTGGAATTGTACTTTTGGTCGAATATGAATTAAAATCTCTGAAAGAAGAGTATTATACTGATACAAATGATGATATTTTGATATATAGTCAAGTACCAAACTTCTATGAAAGTCTTCTGTAAAAGAAGATTAATACTTAAGTCTGCTGCAAGCAAATTACATAAGTTTGTTACAACCATATGTACGGTACAAAAGCCTGATACAACCGTCTGTTACTCACACTTCTTGAGCTCCTCCCTAGAGTATACAACCTCGATAGAAAATCAGGCTTATCCATTTTGTAACATGCACCAAGAAGACACAAACAAAGAATTATATAAGTGCATTCTACACGAGAAGTCTACAATTTAAAATGAAGCCTACACGAGAAGCCTATAAATTCAAACATCAGTGTACTACAAATTCAAAACATCAGTTTACATGAGAAGTCTACAAATTCAAAATATCAGTTTACAAAATTCAAAATATCAGTCTACAAATTTAAAATATCAGTCTACAAATTCAAAATATCAGTTACAAAATTCAAAATATCAGTCTACAAATTCAAAATATCATTCTACAAATTCAAAATATCAGTCTACAATTTCAAAATTTCAGTCTACAAATTCTAAACTTCATACTACACTTCAAAATGAAGTAGACTCACCGGAAGCAGAGAAATGGATTAGAGAGGATGCAATGCTCGTTAGAGAAATGGATCTAAGACTGACCGACGCAGATCTGAATCAAAAGAAACTAAAAGGTTAGTAAACAATGATGAGCTTGTTAGGTTATTAGTTAAACGAGAGATAGAGATGACAGAGAGACGTACGTTGGAAAGATGAAGCACAATCCCTTGCTGGCTAGGACAGAGAGATGAAGTAGAAGCCATGATACTGACCGGAAGCAGAGATTTGGACGAGAAGCACTGTTCCTTAGAAGTCGCCGGCTCAGATCTGAAAAGAGAAAAAAGGTAAAGGTGGTCACTTTTTATCAATAGAGAGGTAAAACAGAGACATTTAACTTACCAGAGCGATGGAGGAGACAGAGATGAAGCGGATGGGAAACTGCGTGGATCGAGTTCGCCGGAAATCTCACCGGAAATCTCGCCGGAAATCGCCTAGAGAGAGATACGGCGAAGATTAGTTTTTTTTTTACCTGAAAAGCTTGAGAAATTGTATTTATATACTAGGTTAAATTGTGTGTAGACTGAAAAAAAGGTCTACATATATGTAGACTATATAATATGTCTACGAACCCCTTAACCACAAATCTCAAACCGTAAATGTTTTATTTGATCATCAAATTATATTGATTAAATTCGGTTAGGTTAAATTGTGTGTAAACTGAAAAAAAGGTCTACATATATGTAGATTTTATAATATGTCTACGAACCCCTTAACCACAAATCTCAAACCGTAAATGTTTTATTTGATCATCAAATTATATTGGTTAAATCCGGTTAGGTTAAATTGTGTGTAGACTGAAAAAAAAGGTCTACATATATGTAGACTTTATAATATGTCTACGAACCCCTTAACCAAAAATCTCTAACCCTAAATGTTCCTTAAAAATGTTTAATTATATAAAATTTTAATTTTTTTTACTTCATATTATCTATTATATTAATGATTAGTTAAAAATATTACAATAATTATTTTTATACATTTTTAAAATTAAATTATTAGATAAAATTATGGCATAGACTACATAACAAGTCTACCGAATGAATAGACTTTGTACGAGGTCTACATATATGTAGACATCTTTCTGTTACGTGTAGACTAACAAAAGATAAAAACGTAAAATACACTTCTGTTTTTTGTTTGGTCATAAGGGTTAAATAGTACTTTTATCACCCTTGTAGGTTGGTTTTGCATTTGATTGAAATTGGGGTACACTTATAGGTTTAAATTGAAATTTTAGGTTGTTTTTAGCAAATCCCCCTAACTTTTTACAGGTTTTACGTCATTTTCTTATTATTTGGATTAAAAATAATTCAATTAATTTTCTATTTAATTTTGTGTCTTTATAAGATTGTCTTTTGACATTTGAGGGCACTGGAGGAGATGTCTCACTCGAATGGGACCTTTTCAAAAACCACAAAATCTGATACCCAGTAGAACTGATCAATACCCCGAATGCCTAGGCCTAAATGAACCATTATTTAGACAATTAATTTTTAAAATATGTGTGTAACACCCGCATTTTCCAAGGTTACTCAGACAATTAATTTTTAAAATCTCCATTTTGTTACTTCTCAAAATTTAACTCTAATGCCATAAATCCAATAGAATAACACACGAAAATATTAAAAATATTGATAAAACCATAAATTAATAAGTTTGAAAACGAAATTAATAAAAATGCTCAAAAAAAACTGATCCGATACAATCACTACTGCTCTATACATATAAAACAGTTGCACTGACTGATTTACTACAAATAAAGAGGGTGTCATTTTTTTTGTCTACTTGAATTCTATAAACTGAGTTTTTACTATTTTATTGTTTTTTCTGTTCCAATCGAGACTTCTATCTCCTGTAGAATACTTTATATTTATTATTTAGCTAATGAAAATAAGAAAACGGTTTAAATAATAATATCCACAAAGTATGAAACAAATATCGGTATATATATATATATATATATATATATATATATATATAATAAAATAAATCATTTTATGTATGAAAATATCAAATAAAACACTTTCTATGCTCTATGGTATTAGATGTTTTGAAGAGTTTGTAATGTCTTAAAATTTTAAATTTTAAACTTTTTACATAATTTTTAGTTTATTTAAAATTGTAAAACTAAAGAGTATATAATAACCATGAGACATTTATAAACAAAAATAATTATACTTATAGATGAATATTTCATATCATTAAAATAAAAAGTTAGTAATTTAAAAAGTAAGACTTATATCTTATACGCAATGTAAAAAAATTATAATTACAATTTATGCATTTTAAAATAAAATTAAAATAGATAAATGTTAATTGATTTAAAGTAATATAATTTCAGAACAAAAATAATTATTTTAAATACATGTTTCACAAAAAAAAAAGTCTATGTAAATTGCACTAAATATAGTAATAATTAGTATAAAATTAAATTTAGGTATCAATATAAATTTGTGCGTAGCACGGATAAAATACATAATCTTTGATTTTTAGCAAAAATACATAGTCTTTGATAATAGATTTAGTGTAATATATTTAGATTTTTTTTTAAAACCATAATATTATTATATGAAATCCAAAAGCTTTTAATATGATATAATATTGAAGTTTGTAACCCAAAACTATTATATTAAACATAAACATGATAAAGCTTAAATTGTTTCAGCAGTGTGGCATCTTCTTTTTCACCCAATGTAACTGCTACATGCAAACATCCACTAACTTGATTGTTTCTCTGGCGAAGGTCCCCCGCCTCTCCCCACCGTGAAGCAACAACATCTTACAATAAGCTTGTACCTTTTTCAAGCACCTTTTAAAGCACCTTTCACCTTAGAATCATTGCTAAGTCATCAGAAAAATAGAACAAAGAACTTTCAAAACCAATCAGAAAGAAGATTTTTGTCAAACCGTTACTTCACTAGAAGAAGGTTGACTCTTCTGAATCTATTTCAAACTGAACGGTAAATTCCAACAGACTCATGCTCTTTCAATCAGAAAGACTCTACTTTAATACCAAGGACTACAATAAGTGAGTAGAGATTTATGTAAGCGAATGGAAAGTTAATATTATCAATTCTGTGTAACATACATATTCTCTATAATTATGCTCTTAATATTGTCTTGCCTTTACTGTAACCATTGATGTACAGATAAGAGCAAAACTCTACTAACCAATAGAATCATTCAAGTCAAATACTCAACAATTTACACTTAAGAAAGCATTTCTGATTAATAAAGTGACCTTAAACCCAACAAACTAAACAAATATAAAGCATGTAAAAAGGGAAGAAGCAAGAGAACAAAAGAAAATAAATCCAAAGGGAAAACATGTTTCACTACCAAAAATTAATTCTGAATAAGATCAGAAATCCATTAAAACCAATGATATGTTTCAGTTAAAATCCAAAAACAAAATGATTTGATGAAGAAACTTCTCTAAAGATGCTAGAGAGAGAGAAGAGAGAGAATCTTCTCCACATATACTTTTCTGATATCAAAACGCCATTTTATTATTTGAATTTGAAGTGGTTTGGATAGTCATAATAGAATAGAAACTCTATGAAATTCCCTAACAGTCCTAAGTAAAGGATCATCAATAATGTTTTGTCCTCTAGGAATGTATGAAATTTTGAAGCTATGGAATCTTCGTTGCATCGCGTCCTCTATCTCCTATTTGTCCGTTGAAAAGTTTAGCCATTTTTAGACTCCTTTAATCATGGCAATTAAATATCTCCCATAGATACATCATGTTGAAATGTTTATAGATCATACGAGAATTTGTCGAACTAGAAAAATTAATATATTAAATATATGTTTTAAAATGTATTTGTATTTAATATGCCATTTTTGGCTATCAATAAAAATAAAAATAAGACAAAAAACGATATGAAAGAGAAGACTTTTTGATAGCTAAAATCCTATTGATAGCTAAAATCCAACAACTTCCAAGGTTAAAACTTTTATCTGGAAAGCTGTGAGTAATACAATTCCGGTGGAAGAGCTACTGGTGAAGCGAGAGATTAAAATGGACCCATGCTGTCAATCTTGTGGGTTCCAAGGTGAGTCCATCAATCAAATTATCTTTCAATGTACCATACAAGTTTAGGCATTGGCCAATGTTCCGCATTCAGAAAATGGTTTCGACAAGGTATCTCACTTCTCTAATTTTCACTCACTGATCATGATAATGAAGAATGAAAACATACCTGAAAAAGTGAGAAGTGCAATTCCGTGGATAGTGTGGTACCTATGGAAGTATATAAATGGTGTCACCTTTGAAACAAAGAGAGTCTGGGCTACGGATGTTGTAGCAAAAGTGTTTGAGGAGGCTGAGTTTTGGTTGCTGGTGCAGATAAATGAGAAGCAAAGAGAGAAGGAAGAACAAGAGGCAGTGACGGCTGTATCAAAGTCATGGTCTGTTCCTTCACGAGGTTAGCTGAAAGGTAATATTGGAGTTGATTGGAGCAAATCTCAAGCTAAGAGTGGGGCAGCATGGGTGGTCAGAGATGACAAAGTAAAGATTTATTTGCATAATCAGCGTGCTTTCTTCAATATTTAGTCTTTGGAAGAAGGTAAATATCAAGAGTTATTATGGTCGGTGGAAAGCTTTCATTTCCACCATCTCAACAAAATCATTATCGCCATAGATGACGCGACTTTTTCCAATGTAGTCTCAAGACCAAGGGTTTGGCCAAATTTTAAAAACCAACCGTTTGAGATTATGAAGAGACTAGAGAAAATTGAATGGTGGAGGGTACTAAAAGAGGAAAGGTCAACAAATAGAGGGTGTTTCTTCATTACTCAAAGTGTGATCAAAGGCGGCTACGCTCAGTCTTATGTAGCTGCATGTGCTCCTTTTTGGCTTTTGAACCTCTTTGAAAATAAAGAAAGGTCTTCCTCTATGGGTTTGGGAACCTACTGATCAGTTGCTAATTTTTGGAAGATGGTTCAAGGTTTAACTAGTGTAGTCTTTGGGTTGATGACTAATTTTTTTGGTATAGATGGTCCAATTTGTTACTGGCTGTATGGAATGTGTAGGTATGCTAATTGTGGAACTTATGAACTCGTTTGAGTTTTTTTTACTCTCTCTCTCTCTCTCTCTAACTTTCTCTTATTTTCAATCGTCACTCTTCCATCAATTTCGATGGCTCTCCACTGTAGGAGGTTCTCTCTATACTCTTCCTATTTTCTTCCTCGTTGACTCGCCTCCTTCTACTGATATGTTGTTGGCTCTGAAACTGAGCATATCCAAGATTGGATCTCTTAGTAGATCTCTGGTATGGTGGCCTTGGTGTTTTTTTTTGAGTCATGACGAGGGATGTGGTGTGAAAGGTGTTGTTGGGAAATTAGTGTTTTAGGGTTTTAGTAAGGAATGGTAGATGTTTTCTCTTCCTCAATTTTCTCCTTCGTTGAGAGGGCGCGTGGCAGGGGTTAAGTAGTTCCTCTGTCAAAATCTGGTGTGCTTGGGGTCCAGGCTCTAGCTTCTCGGTGCAGTGGTCTGGCATGGGGTTATCTTTCGCTCAATATCGAGTGGTGGGCTGCCTCTCCTTTTTGGCCATGATAAAATTTGGTGGTAGCTGAAGCTGCGGCAGTTTCGTGTTTGTTGTGTTGTGCTCTGTTTCAGGTTGGCCGTCTATGACCTTCCTGGTTCTTTCCCGCAGTCAGTCCTTAGCCATCCCAATCTTCACCTTTTTTGATGTTGCTCGACTTTGTGTGAGCGCTCTGTCTTCCTCTCCGGCTCTTTGGTTTACTTGGCGGTACTCCTCTGTGTAAATGTTTCTCCGACGCGGCTTTCTGGACCTATCACCGGTTATCAATGCTAGCGTGAGGTGGCATTCTCTGGTCTCTGTAGGGTCTTCGGAGCTCCGACTTGTCGTAGGAGACTCGTGTCCTGATTGGTCATCCCATCGCCACTGACAGGCCGCTTGGTCCCCATTGGTGGCCTAATGCTTTGTCCATTTTTTTGGGTTGGAAGAGCAATGTCAAGATGTGGCTCTCATTGCATCATTTTTTCTTCCTCAGGTTCGCATTTAGTCTCCCAAGTCGAGCCTAATTGATGTTTCTGCATGTAGCCCAACGGCAAAAGATATGTACGAGGATGGAGAGCATAGCTCGGACACGGACGAGTGGCCAAGTCAGAAGGATGCAAGCGGCTGAGTGGAACTTGTCAATGAACCAAATGTATCAAGTGAAGACCACAACCATGAAGAACACTACCTTTGTTGACCAACTAAAGCTGAGGAATCTCAGGGACACAACGAAGACATTTTGGGATGAGTTCAAGGTGGAGTTAGATCAGTCCAGTCCTTGATCGACCAGGATGAGCTCGACAAAGACCCACTTGTGTATCAAGGAGGTCCTTTAACGCGAGCCAAGTTAAGAGCCTTAAAGGAAGCTTTAGGACTGTGGATCAAGTTTGTTCAATAGGAAGACGAGTTGGTCCATGACAAGAAGATGGCGTCAAGTGTTTGTTACAACCTTATGGTTGTTCAACACTTAGAATAATTTCAGGTGAAAACCAATTAGCTTTAGGATTTAGATTTCTTAAAACCACTAGAGGTTGATTTTATCTTTTCATAAACCCACTATATCCTTAGAGTCGGTTAGGGATTTTGTAGTTTCCTATTTAAGGGACTTGCCAGCCGCTTAGGCAAGCACCCATCTTTTAATCTAAAAACGCTTTACAGCAACAAAGTCTCTCACGATCAAACCTTCCTTTGTGTTCAAATTTCGAGCATTCCATCTTATTCACCCAGGGAGAAGACTCTCCTTCTTACGTGAACTCTATCAGGCACCAAACAAATGAGGTTACACTCGTAAGGTAGCCGACGCAAAAAACACAAGGTATCCATCAACCTTGCGTGAAGAACCATCCCTTGTTTAAGACATAAAAACCTTGAATCCATCAATCCACGTCTACAAACCCCTCTCAACACACGAGTCTCTGTAATTCTCGTGCCATCCCAGCATCTTCAAGAGATCCGGGCAGTGTACATCTATCCTAGGTTGTATCAAGTGGCATCACAATTACTTGAAGGGGTTAGGGTTTGTGTTCTTACGTTTCTAATCAATCAAAACTCATAAATTCTTCTCTGCCTATCTAGTAATAGTCAGGTCGGGCCAATCACAAAAAAAAAAACAAAAACAAAAGAGCAATCAAAGAAAAGAAAAGAGAGGCTGAGGAGAAATCCAGTCCGGTTGGCTAAAGTGACCTGACGCCAAAAATCTTGCAATATTTCTATCTTGTTCACAAAGGGAGTTAGGTTTTCTAGATCTTAGGTGATTGGGAATCTTTCTCACTGTTGAACCCTAGAAGGACAAGGTTGGTTATGGAGCATCAGGAAAAGAGAGAGAGAGAGATAGAGAGAGAGAGAGAGAGAGAGAGAGAGAGAGAGAGAGAGAGAGAGAGAGAGAGAGAGAGAGAGAGAGAGAAGAGAGAGTATCTTTGTTTCTTTTACTTGTTTTAGCTTTTCTTTTCAGAATAGTATGGCGGATGAACGAGGGCCAAACGACCATGCTCGCGAACCAGTCCCACAATGCATACTCCTCGACCAACTACAGTTTAAGGCTATGCTAGGTGATCTGGAGAGGAGACTTCAAACCCGTGCTGAACAAATTTATGTTAACATAATTTCACTTGAGGTTGCTAATGTTGCAGGTAGAGCAATGGAAGCAGCTGGGAACATACCACTTCGTGCTAGGCGAGTTGTGACTGGATTTATCGATGATCAAGCTGACGAGGAAGGCGAGGAACGGCCTATTAGGCCCGATCAAAGAAGAATGCAGGCTGATGACAACTTTGGAAATCTCAAACTACGGATCCCACCCTTCTTAGAGAAAAATGATCCAGACGCCTACCTCGAATGGGAGAAGAAGATAGAATTTGTCTTCAAGTGTCAAAACTTCACTAAGGAGAGGAAAGTAAAGTTAGCAGCTACCAAGCTCTAAGGATATGCTATCAACTGGTGGGAACATGTGTCCAACATAAGGATACACAATGGAAAAAACCAAGTAACTTCATGGCACGAGATGAAGGAAGTTATGTGAAGGCGTTTTGTCCCAACACATTACCACAAAGATCCGCACCAACGGCTTAGGAGACTAACTCAAGGATCTAAAAATGAGGAAGACTACCATCAAGAGATCGACAGTCTCATGATCGAGGCCGAGGTCCAGGAGTCATAGGAAGATACTATGGCTCGGTTCCAAGGGGGACTAAATCGAGATATTCAGGACCGGTTGGAGATGCAAGAGTATGCTAGCATAGAATAGATACTTCACAAGGCGACCCTGATTGAACAGCAAAACAAAAGAAGGGGAGTGGGAAGGAATTAGATTGGTTCCTCGTTGAAACCCACCTATACTAAAGAAGACAAGCTGTTCAATAAGCCAAGAGAAGATACTCACCCTATGAGTTAAATTCAGGTCGACAAGGGCAAGGGTCCATCACCAAAAAACGGACCAGAAACATTAGGTGTTTCAAGGACAAGGCTTTCGGCACTACGCTAGTGAGTGCAACAACAAGAAAACCATTTTAGTCTTGGCAAGTGGAGATGTTGTTTCTGATGATGAAGAACACAAGGAGGATGAAGAAGAATAAATTGTGAACTACCCAACTCATGGGTAGTTACTCGTTACCCGACGTGTTCTAAATACTCAAACCAAGCCAGAAGCTCAGGAGCAACGTGAAAACTTGTTTCACACACGTTGTATGGTCCAAGATAAGGTATGTAGCCTTATCATAGACGGAGGCAGTTGCACCAATGCAGCTAGTGAAGTGCTGGTTGAGAAACTTGGCCTAGTTCCACAAGCGCATCCTCGACCATACGCACTCAAGTGGTTAAGTGAAGAAGGGGAAGTGCGCGTAACTAAGCAGGTTTCTGTTCCCTTCACCATTGGACAGTACTAATACATAGTCCAATGTGACATAGTGCCAATGGAAGCTAACCATATTCTTCTTAGCCGGCCTTGGCAGTATGACAAGATAGTTATCCATGATGGTTATACTAACAAGCACTCGTTTGTTCACAACAATAAGAAGATCATGTTGGCTCTGTTAACACCACAAGAGGTACATAAGGATCAGATGAAGCTAAGGCAAAGGAAAAAGGCGAGTAAAGCAGCTGGAACCAAGGCAACCAGTCCGGATGCTACGGGAAAAGGTTTAAGTCTTCTTGCTACTCATACTGATTTAAAGCAAGTACCAGGAAATCTTGGTACTACTAATCTTCAGGTAGATGTTAGCCTCAACTTCTAACCAAGACCCGTTCATACCGAGGAAAATTTAGGTTCTATTACAGGAATACTTGGGTGTGTTTCCAGGAGATAGCCCAGTGGGATTACCACCCGTCAGAGGAATAGAGCATCAAATCGATTTTGTTCCTAGAGCTTCTCTTCCCAACCGTACAGATTATAGGAAAAATCTAACAAAACTAAGGAGCTCCAAAGACAAGTGGGTGAACTTCAGGAAAATGGACACATTAGGGAAAGCATGAGTCCATGTGTTTTACCTGTTATTCTTGTGCCAAAAAAAGATGGAAGTTGGCGTATGTGTGTGGACTGTCGAGCCATCAACAAAACACTGTGAAATATCGCCATCCCATTCCACGCTTGGACGATATGCTAGACGAGTTACATGGGTCTTGCATCTTTTCCAAAACAGATTTGAAGAGTGGATACCACCAAATCCGGATGAAAGAAGGAGATGAATGGAAGACTGCGTTTAAGACCAAGCATGGTCTATATGAATGGCTAGTCATTCCCTTTGGGTTAACCAACACACCTAGTACATTCATGAGGCTCATGAACCATGTCCTAAGGACTTTTATCGGTATATTTGTGCTCGTCTACAATGATGACATCCTGATTTACAACCGGACCATGGAGGAACATGTCGACCATCTGCGAAAGGTCCTCAATGTTCTAAGGAAGGAGACCTAGTTTGCCAATAACAAAAAGTGTTCCTTTGGAACTGAAAGCGTTGTCTTCCTTGGCTTTGTGGTAACCTTAAAGGGAATCCAAGAAAAAGTGCGAGCAATCAAGGAGTGGCCAGTCCCAAAAACCATGGGCGAAGTGAGGAGTTTCCACGGCCTCACAGGGTTTTATAGGCGGTTTGTGAAGGAATTCAGTTCCATAGCAGCTCCTTTGACTGAGGTTATCAAGAAAAGTGTGGGGTTTACCTGGACGAAAGAACATGACCACCCCTTCAAGACACTCAAAGCCAGGTTGACAAATGCTCCCTTGCTGGTATTACCAAACTTCCTCAAGACCTTTGAGATTGAATGTGATGCTTCCGGATTGGGGATTGGAGATTGGGGCAGTATTGATGCAAGAGAATAGGCAAATTGCTTACTTCAGTGAGAAACTTGGAGGGGCCATGCTGAATTATCCAACGTATGATAAGGAGTTGTATGCGTTGGTTAGGCTCTTCAAACCTGGCAACACTACTTGTGGCCTAAGGAATTTGTAATCCATACGGATCATGAATCACTTAAACATATAAAGGGTCAACAGAAGCTTAATAAGAGACATGCTCGGTGGATGGAATTCATTGAAACCTTCCCTTATGTCATTCAGTATAAACAAGGTAAGGAGAATGTAGTGGCCGATGCCTTATCACGAAGGTATACTCTACTATCGACCATGGATGCAAAGCTGCTGGGGTTTGAGCAAATCAAAGGCTACTATGCTCGAGATCCTTATTTCAAAGAGATGTACCAAGCTACTCAGAACCAGGTCAGTTACAAATTTTACCAGATGGATGGGTATCTCTTCCAAAACAACCGTCTTTGTGTGCCATCATTTTCCTTAAGAGAGATGTTTGTGAGGGAAGCTCATGGGGGAGGACTTATGGGACATTTCAGTGTGACCAAGACCCTGAGTTCTTTACAACAACACTTCTTTTGGCCTAAGATGAGGATGGACGTCGAAAGAGTGTGTGGGCGGTATGTGGTCTGCAAGCAGTCCAAATCTCAAGTCCAAGCACACGGTATGTATACTCCTTTACCTGTCCCCATTGCACCTTGGATAGATATATTTATGGACTTTCTCTTAGGGATGCCTAGGACTAGGAAAGGAAGGGATAATATATTTGTGGTTGTTGATAGGTTTCTCTAAGATGGGACATTTCATTGCTTGTCATAAGACTGATGATGCTACTGTAGTGGCCGAATTTTTCTTTAGAGAAGTTGTTAGTCATTTTTGGAGAACATTATGGGTTGAGTTAGGTACTAAATTGCTCTTTCCAACAACTTGTTACCCACAAACTGATGGGCAAACTGAAGTAGTAAATAGGACATTGTCTGCTTTACTACGTGCCCTTGTTAAAAGGAATATTAAGTATTGGGAAGATTGCTTACCACATTTGGAATTTTCATATAATCATTCTAAGCATTCAGAAACCAAGTTATCTCCTTTTCAGATTGTTTATGGGTTCAACCCTTTGTCTCCATTAGATATGATCACGTTACCTTTGAAGGAGACTAACCTTGATGGCCGATGAAAGGCCTAGTTTGTTAAGTCTTTTCATGAACATGTTTGGAGAAACATAGAAGAACGAAAAAAGTGTACGCACACAAAGCCAACAAAGGGCGCAAGAAGTTCATTCTCGAACCAAGGGATGATGTGTGGATCCATATGAGGAAGGAAAGGTTTCCATTCGAACGGAAATACAAGCTTTTACCACGCAAGGATGGACCGTTCAAAGTGCTGGAACGGATTGGCAACAACGCACACAAAATTGATCTACAGGGTAAGTATGCCATTAGTCCTTCCTTAAACGTTTTTGACCTATCTCCTTTTGTTGCAGATGAACTGGATTTGAGGTCAAATCCTTTTAAAGGAGGAGGGTATGATGCGTCCGCTTATAGCCCAACGACTAAAGACATGGACGAGGATGGAGAGCATAGCTCGGACACGGACGAGTGGCCAAACCAGGAGGATGCACGCGGCCGAGTGGAACTTGCTAATGAATCAAATGGACCAAGTGAAGACCACAACCATGAAGAACACTACCTTTGTCGACCAACTGAAGCTGAGGAATCTCGGGGACACAAGGAAGACATTTTGGGACGAGTTCAAGGTAGAGTTGGATCAGTCTAGTCCTTGATCGACCATGATGAGTTCGATAAAGACCCACTTGTGTATCAAGGATGTCCTTTAACTCGAGCCAAGACTAGAGCCTTAAAGGAAGCTTTAGATATGTTTATCAAGTATGTGCAAGAGGAAGACGAGTTGGTTCATGGCAAGAAGATGGCGTCAAGTGTTTGTTACAACCTTATGGTTGTTCAACACTTAGAATAATTTCGGGTGAAAACCCATTATCTTTAGGATTTAGATTTCTTAAACCCACTAAGGGTTGGCTTTATCTTTTCATAAACCCACTAGGGGTTGGATTTATCCTTAGATTCGGTTAGGGATTTTGTAGTTTCCTATTTAAGTGACTTGCCAGCCGCTTAGGCAAGCACCCATCTTTTAATCTAAAAACGCTTTACAACAACAAAGTCTCTCACGAGCAAACCTTCTTTTGTGTTCAACTTTCGAGCATTCCATCTCATTCACCCAGGGAGAAGACTCTCCTGCTTACGTGAACTCCATCAGGCACCAAACAAACGAGGTTACACTCGTAAGGTAGCCGACTCAAACAACACAAGGTATCCATCAACCTTGCGTGAAGAACCATCCCTTGTTCAAGACATAAAAACCTTGAATCCATCAATCCACGTCTACAAATCCCTCTCAACACACGAGTCTTAGTAATTCTCGTGCCATCCCAGCATCTTCAAGAGATCCGGGCAGTGTACACCTATCCTAGGTCGTATCACTAATAAGTGTAGCTTTGTTTTCCTAGCTGTGACATCCCAGAAGGCACACTCGTAGCTCTTTGGAGAAACTTGTGGACACTAGCTTTGGGTCTTATCTCCCTTTACCAATGGTAGTTATGTGGAGTGAGTTGCTCATCATCTAGAATCTCGCAAAGCTGCAAACGGGAAGGTTGTCAATCTATAGGTGTAGCTCTTTGGGCAAACCAGATTTTACCGAGCCTGATCTCATATTTTATCAAAGGCATCTTTCCTTTTTGGCAATGCATTCTCTCAGCCAAGTTAGTTACTTCAGTTTATCTAGTTACCTTGTGTTGTTTAACTTGTTTTTATTGTCTGCTAGTGATCCCAGAGTTGCTTATTCTTCTCCTATCTCGGTGTTTATTTTTCTTTTTCTTTATCCACTAGTAGTCATCTATGTAATTTTTGTCAAAAAGAAAGTTGGTATAAATTTTAGTATTTACAAAAAAAAAAAAGCAATACGCAGCAAAAGAGGTAGGCATACAAATAAATGACTTACATAAGTGGGCGAGTTGTTATTTAAAGTGGGCCAAATAATTAGTTGTAAAGGCCGAAAGTAACTCAATAGACTCACCCGACATTATAACCCGGATGGTTTAGAAGCTTCGGCTTGCCTTCTTATGGCTTGAGCAGAAAGAAAACCCAAACGAAAGGAGAAGAAACAGATCAAGAAGATGAGTAGCATTGGAACTGGATACGATCTCTCAGTCACGACTTTCTCCCCCGATGGCCGGGTTTTCCAGATCGAGTACGCCGCCAAAGCTGTCGACAACAGTGGGTTAGTCGAATTATCATTAGAAAATATTCTCGTCCTCGAAATTAGGGTTTGATTCTTCTGTTTGGCAGAACTGTTGTCGGAATCAAGTGCCAGGACGGGATTGTAATGGTTTGATTCTTCTCCTCCTCCTCTTTTACTTTATCAGTAGTAGTTTTAGTCACTCGTATTCAAAGGATTAGTCTTTACAAAGTATTTATCTTTTAGGGTGTGGAGAAACTTATTGCATCTAAGATGATGCTACCTGGATCTAACCGGAGAATCCATTCTGTTCATCGTCATGCTGGCATGGTATGCTTCCATTTACCACTGTGTATAGTTTGCCTTTTCTTCATTTTGAGGCATATCTCCTCAGGCTGTTGCTGGGCTTGCAGCTGATGGGAGGCAAATTGTTGCACGTGCCAAATCTGAAGCCAGAAGTTATGAGAGGTATATTCAATGCTTCTGCTGTTGAAGTTGCTTCTTAGCTTTATAACTTTTCTCAAGGGGATTCGGACTGTTTTCCCTCCACTTTGTCAATGTGTATGCTTTCTTGATTGTGCAACTAACTGAACTTTCACATTTGATGGTTTAGTGTTTACGGCGACGCAGTACCTGTGAAGGAACTTTCAGAGCGTGTTGCAAGTTATGTGCATTTATGTACCCTGTATTGGTGGCTCAGGTTTGTCCAATTCATCTACCTCTTTGAGAATCACACATATATTTCTCGTATTTGAAGGAATTATGAGATTATTTTTTAAAATTCCTGAAGGCCTTTTGGCTGTGGGGTCATTCTTGGAGGTTATGATAAAGATGGTCCCCAACTGTACATGATTGAGCCATCGGGCATATCATATGTAAGTCTTTATCTGTTTTTTTGAACGTATATCTGTCTTCAAGCTTTAAATATTATCCTGTTGTCAAATGGATTCTTATCCCGCAGAGATATTTTGGTGCGGCTATTGGCAAAGGAAAACAAGCTGCTAAAACGTAAGCTACTGCGTGAATGTTTTGGTGTAATCGTAATAGGGTTATCTTCTAGTTGATGTGTGTAGTTACTATGGTATCTGTTGTAAATAAAGAAAACATGAAGGATCAGTTTAGGTATTATGGACAGTGTGATTGATGTTACTTATTCAATGGTCGAGTGGAGTTGGAGCTTTACAACGTCTGTGGAAGCATAGCTTTGGCTATTTTTTGCCCGTAGAGTTGTTTGAACTAAAGGTGCTATTTATGTATTCAAGTGTACCTGATGGATCAAGATTTCTTGCAGGGAAATTGAGAAATTGAAATTATCTGAGATGACATGCAAAGAAGGCGTTATTGAAGTGGCGAAAATGTGAGTAGTACTTGTTTCTCATTTCTTTGATTTCATTAGTAATCTCTTGTGGTTCTCTCAAAAGACTGATAATTTGTATGCAACCATGTACTTGATAATCCTCAGTGGTTATTTATATAGCAAGGTCTAATGTGAATTTCATGTGCAGCATTTACAAGCTACACGATGAAGCCAAAGATAAGGCCTTTGAATTGGAGATGAGCTGGATATGTGAGGAGTCAAAAAGAGAGCATCAGAAGGTATATATATATTTATTATTTTTATAAAATTCTGCTTATTGATGATTTAAAGAAATGTTATTCTGAAGTTTTCCATTAACCATAAGACTGGACTAATCGTAGGTCCCTGATGATCTTTTGGAAGAAGCAAAGACAGCAGCTAAAACTGCACTCGAGGAGATGGATGCTGACTGAACCGAGGGAATGGGTTAAAAGTAGAGTTGTCTAATGCAACGTTTGGTGTTTCTGTTGTAAAACTTTGAATTGTCTCGAGGGGCAACTGTTGCAGTTTTTCATGAACTTTTTGGATAACTTTAAATTTCGTATGATTTGCTATCGAGAGTTTCTTGATTGGAGCTCCAATATAAGCTCTGGAGGACTGTTACAGTGAAGGATAATATTATATGAAATAAAAGTTGTGTTATTTTTGGGAGAATAAATAGAACCGAAAATACATAATAGAGAAATTTATGAATACCAAATAGAAAATGGCGACTTATGAATGTTCACAAAAAAGAAGAAAGAAAAGTAAATGGCATCTTTTGGAAGCGTTTATTTATATATATATATATATATATATATATATATTAAAATTAAATAAAAATGAAATAAATAATACCAAACACATAATTTAAAAACTGAAGTTCAACATAAAAATCAACAAAAAAACACTGAACATAACATAAAAATAGAGTTCAAGCTTCAAAATCAAATATCAAACTCATCATTGTTCTCATTTTCATCTTCTCCCCCAAGAGAAATATCCTCAAACTTAAATTTTCTTAGGTTAATCTCATACAGTAAGTCAAATTGATCACCTTCAACATTCCACACACAGCTAAGACCTTCTTTATAAGCAGAGCTTCTTCTTGATTAAAGATGGAGGTTAGTGTTAACAAAGACCAAATCTTCAGCTCTTTGGCGAACAGTCTTGTTTCTTATTGCAGAATGAATGAACTTGTATGTACTTCAATTCCTTTCGCAACATGAGGATGAAGATGGTTGTCCAGTAACTTGAATGCTAAGATTTGAAGCTTTGGTGCCGAAGATCCATGAAGTGCCCACCATCTCAAAGGTTCTAAGATAAATCTATCATGTATCACATCACACTACCAAAATCCTACATGCATAAAGAGAAATTAGAATATTCAGTGTTAACCTCTCTTCTTTC
This sequence comes from Moricandia moricandioides, assembly GCA_905132885.1. Taxonomy (NCBI): domain Eukaryota; kingdom Viridiplantae; phylum Streptophyta; class Magnoliopsida; order Brassicales; family Brassicaceae; genus Moricandia; species Moricandia moricandioides. The sequence goes on from CAJHQQ010001615.1 coordinate 52,684, forward strand.
ATCTTGATTTGGAAAGTACTTCATGATGCAATTTTTTTTTCCTTTAGTAACCTCCAAACCTTGATGTGGAGCTTTCTACTTTCTTCTTCTGCAAGCCACTCTGAACTATAATATTTGCGACCAAAAAAAATATATAACAATTAAAAATTTACTAATCACAAACTAATTTAATAAAAACAGAATAACAACAGCTTTATAAACTTACTTGGGTTAAGAGAATGTGCCATACAATGAAGAGGAGTGTTACTCTTACTCCAGCGAGGTCAAAATCGAATGCACTGCCTTCCAAAATATTGAATCTTCATTTAGTTGTGTCCTTTCCGTTTTGAATATAGCTTTCTTGACATTTTGAATCATACTTTCCCACCATTCATAAACCACATGAAGAGAAGGTTTATCAGTATCAGCAGCTTTAATCACGTTATAGATGGGCAAAGTGAAAGACAAAGCATATTTAAGCTCATCGCAAAACATCTCATCTAATAACTTTTCTTCAGAGCAAATTCTCTCTCTACACCATCTTTATATTCATCCCATTTAAGACTGATCACCATTTGTTGTAACCGGGTCTTAATTTTTTTTGAATCTCTTTAACATCACAAAAGTGTACGCAAACCTATAAAAGTTAAACTAATGATCATTACTCAAATTAAAAAATATAAGAAAGGCTTTCAATTAACAATATAGAAACTAACCTTGTAGAAGCAATTGTGAGAAGCTTAAGATCACAATGCTCAGTGAACACTACAAGCCTCATTCCATGATTCATAATATAATTCTTGATCCAATTCACATCTTCACTGATAGATTTTATCCACTAACAAGCCTCATACACCGCTTCATTATTTCTTGTGCTCATTAATGGTGAACATATATTCTTCAGAGAAAAGTTCAAAGTATGAACCACACATGGTGTCCAGAAAATAGTAGGAAACTTAGCTGAAATAAGTGCACCAGATTTTACACAATTTTAAGTATTGTCAATGACAACTTGAACCACATTTTCATGCCAACCTCCTTTATGCCTCCTATGATTAGCTCTGCAATCATCTCACCGGTTTTTTGTATCACAATGAGTATTGATCGCCCTTCACATCATTAGACCACTTTTATTTGCAGCAACAAAGTTAAATATCGGTCTTCGTTGTGGATCTGACCAACCATCACTACATATACGCACTCCTTTTTGTTTTCATATGTTCTTCAAAGGTTGCAAATGCATCTCAGTGTTCTTTCTTCCCTTTTGAAGAAAGTGTAGTTCTCAATGCATTATACCCTGGTGGAACATATCCTGGAATTTGGAAAGCACGCACATATGAATTGTGGTAGTGAGGATTTCTTGGAAGATTAAAAGACAAACCACCCGTGTAAAACATCCTGGATACTTCACCATCACATTGCTCACTAACTTCATTCTTAAATGCTTTTTCCAAATGATCCATACCCTTTCTCTTCTTTGGATCATACTCGGTTGCATTAGGAAATTTGTAGCTCATATCATAATCAAGAGAAGAGATATATATGTTCTTTGATGACGAAGGAAGTGGAACGGTTGTAGGAGCTGCATGTTTTATCATTTCCTTGCAATCGTCAACTAATTTTTTTCAGGTTAACTCTTTGTGTAGGAGAAACTTTCAAGCATCCTTTAGTTCTTTTTCCCTCTTGTAGCAGATGAGTCACAACTCTACTATGAGATCCAACATATGAATTATTGCAGAACCTCCATAATCTTCCTCCAATTAACTTCTCAATCTTGTTCACGTAGATCCACAAAGGTGCTTTGTCAACTACGTTTGAGAACTCATCAATGTTTTGAGGATCTTGAGATATTAGGCTTGTGAAAAGATTATGTTAGTTTTCTATGAATAGAAATATATTGATCTACCAAATTTAATATAATATTCAATTTATACAAATAACTATAATAGTATCACATAAATCTACATACAAAGCAACTAATATAATATTATACTTAAAATATTCCTTGCATTAAAATTGAAAATCAGAGAAGTGAAGCACAAATGAATTTAACATATGTCACGAGACTCACATGAACAAGCAATGTAATATACAAATCAAATGCATAAAAGACAAGCAAGTGACAACACATCAAACAAAGTACAATAATTGATTATTTATCAAATCTATGAGTCACGTACCGTGGCTTCTCTTCTCTCAGAATTATGGATAAAGGTTGAACTTGAAGAATTATCAGAATCTGCTTCTTACGGTAAGTGAATTCAACTTTTATAATTTTTTTCATTTATTTTTTAACTAGGATTTTGTTATTATAATGGGCTAATTGGGTTACATATTCCCAAAAAAAAATTAAACAGCCCAAAAAATTAGTTTTTCTAAACACAAATTGTGCAATCTCCTCAAAACGCTTCGACCACCTATCCATCGAAGCTTCCAGTTCGGAATAGTGTGCTTACATCGCGGTTCCAAACGTCTCATTATCCCAATCGTGATTCCATGTCGATTCTGAGAAATTCCGAGTAATTCCGTTTCTGGTTCCACTTCAAAAGCATGAAACACATGACCAATAACGATTCCATGCTACGTAGCTTCATCGACTGTTATTTTTACAAGGGTGGATATCTTTAGTTATGTGGTGGAGTAATAGATATGACAATAAATTATCTATAAATTTATAAAAAAATATTTTTCTATATCAAAAATCTATGCAGTAAACTCTTCAATTTTAACTTTCTTTTCTTTCAAATTGACAATATGCTACTGAGAATGGACGAGAATATGAGAAGAGAAATTCAAAACTTCAACTCAAGGAAGGATGATCATATTGTACTTTTTTATTCCAAATGTGTTTAACTAAGTAATGGTTGAAAATAGATTTATACACGTAAAGAGACGAATGATACATCGACAACAAAATATCTGGTCAACCACTGCAAATCTTCCGACGAATTGAGACATGAGAGTGTAGTTCACGGAATAATTGTTGTTTAATTTGCATTTCCAACATATGAAACAATTGAGATGTTAAATAGGATATGACTGTGGCCTTTTGCTATTTAAGTACTTATTTTGGAGCATTGGACACCTTCTATGTCCAGTCCGCTGATGTTGAATTTGTATCCCATTCTGGATACAAATTTTAGGTATTTCTTTGGGAAAATTGCCAAAAAGGGATGAAATAGGTATACTATTGTCCCCTTAGAACAAAATTTAAGATCTTTGTCCTTATAGTACAAACAATAATGAATACCCCATTTTGTCCTTATTCTATTGAAATTTTCCTAATTAAAATGTTAATTATTTTGTAAATGTTTTTTAAATAAACTTCTAGTTATTAAAAAGCGAAAATAGAAGAAAACATACATATAAGTGTTGTTAATTCAATGGTGTTTCTCTTCTAGGATCTGCAAAACATGCTGAAAAATTATGTTCAAGAAGAAATCCTATCTAAACCTCAAGGTACCAACCATTATTATCACATTAATCTTTTTTTTATAACGCCCATTTTCATCAACCTTTGAACTTATTGTGTGTTAAACAGGGAAGAGCTTTGTTCTTTCAATGGGAGAAATTTACAGAGTAGTGAAAATCCTGAAAGCCTCGACGAGATTATATAAACCATGGGTTTTATCATCCCCGAAATCATCTACTGTGTTGGCTGTTTTGGACGAGTGTGTGGATTGCTGGTTAAGCTCTGGTTTAGAAGAAGCTCTGCAGAATAATAATATCAACGACCATGACCATTCTGCTGGTCATCAACTTCTAGAATCAATCAAATGTATGAATCCCTAAATCGTGTGAAAAGAGGAAGTTTTCAATTTTTTTTGGAAAAAAACTTAAAAAAGGAAATTAAAATATTAAAAAGATTTACAGAATATTACTTAACCGTTTTTGGCTAGATTTTCGGATCTTGTTTATTTTTTTCCAGAACTTACATTCTACCACTATAGAAGGTAGACGAAGAACTAGGATATGGTATACGACGATTGTAGATAGAAAAACAATGTCAAGAATCCACTTCCTACCGAGCTAGATAAATGTTTATCTCTACGACTTACAGTCAACCAAAACCGTAGATTACAGAGACTTCGGTAGATTATATATTCTGAGCTCGTAGTTATATATGTTTTTGATATATTGCGCATCCTAAGCCGTTTAGAACGCTGTCTTTCTGTTAGATTACATATTCTACATCTCCGTAGATGGTAGATCGTAGATACTAACACATTTACTCCATTTTTAAATTTACAATTTAAAGATATTTTATAAACAAAAATATTTTTCTTATATGAACATGCTTATCTACATCAAGTTTACTATTTTTCCATAATTTTTTACCTTGTAAAAAAATAATATGAATTTTCAAAGACAAAAAGGGTAGTGAAAGTCCAAACATGCCAAAAATTGATTTTGTTCTAAGGGGACAATACAATAGTTATTTTGTCCCTTTTTGGCAATTTCCCCTATTTCTTTTGTGTTCCTCAGCCAACATGTTGAGGAACACATTAGTCGTGCATTGAACATATTTATGGAAATAGACTATAATACAGAAGCAACTCTTAAAAGAGTCTTAACATAAGAAATAACAATATTAGTAAATATAAAGTTGAAAAATAAGATAATTAGAAAGAAGGGTCACAATAATATGAGCTATATTAAGAATAATACATTAGATGGTAAGAGTACTATCTTCATAATCAATTTATTTCTCAACTGTTTGGTTCACAATATAGTTTACATTAATCAGCTTTAGATAACAAAGTGGCTCAAGTAAGCCCCCCGATATCTCATATTTTTTTGCAGATGACAACCTTTTCTTCTACAAAGCTGCTCCAGAGCAAGCAATTCAGTAGCCTACTTAATACCCTTGATTTATAGGGGAATGCCTCATGAAAAATAATTAACTTTGAAAAATCTGCTATCACTTTCAGGAAAAAGTGTCTTAAGATAGCATAAAGAACTGAAAAATATTCTCGGTATCTCCTCTTAAAGTAGAAATGGGAAATATCTAGGCATCCCGAAACAACTTCAAGGATCGAAAACTCTTATTTTTGCATATGTCCAACACAATCTGCATCAAAAAGTCAATGGATGGACCGCGAAATATCTTTCTAAAGCCAGAAAAGAGATTATGCTAAAATCTGTAGCCTTTGCGATACTGACATTCCCATTGTCATGTTAGCTTCTGCCTAAAGGACTATGTAAGAAGATTACTAGCGCAATTTCAATTTTTTTTTTGTGGAGATCTAGCTCTAGTTCCAAAAGTATGCACTAGTTAGCATGGGATAAACTCTGTCTACCAAAAGATGGAGGAATTGGGTTCCGATCACTCGAAGAGTATAACCTAGCCCTTCTGGACAAACTTTGGAGATTGGAATAAAACCCAAATTCCTTGCTCACACAAGTCCTCAAAGGAAGATATTTTTGAAACTCGCACCCTTTCCATGCGAGCAAGGCCTCGAGACCATCCTATGGGTGGAGAAGTATTATGGCGGAAAAAGAACTTGTCACCAAAGGCCTTCGACGTACAATTGGAATAGGGAACAAAACCTCGTGTGGGAAGACCCGTGGATCCTAGATAAAATCGCAAGACCACCTATCATGCCACAAACCTATGATCCCGGCTTGAAAGTCTATGATCCAATGAGAAAGGAGTGGGACACTACTAAACTCAGAAGCATCCTAGATCCACATGACATACCATTAGTGCGTAGTCTACACATTAGTAGGAATCCCAACCCATTTGGGTATTGTTGAAATCCTTCAACTTCTGGAAAATATTCAGTTAAATCAAGATATATTCTCGCAAGAGCTAAAAAAGATAACAATTTTCAATTCCAAAACCAGCTACCATCCCTTAATCCACTGAAGGAAAAAAATTGGAAACTCAAAACAAGAAATAAATTATATCATTTTCCATGGCAATGTGTGTCTAGAGCAGTTGTTGTTAATGAAAAACTCTTTAAGAGGCACATTTGAATGATCCGAGCTGCCCCAGGTGCGGGTATGCTAAGGAAACAATTAACCATATGACTTTTACCCATCCTCCCGCATCACAATGATGGGCCTTATCAACGATCCTTTTGTCGGGGGAGTCTTTCCTTCACAAAATCTCTATACAAATATGGGCTACCTACTTTCAAGGAACCATATTGGGGGAAATATGGAGGAAGCAACCCAGGTATTCCCTTGGCTTATATGGTATGTTTGGAAAGCGCAAATAAAAAAATATTTAATGGACGAGATTTTGCTCCTATGGATGCAAACATATCTTGCATTACGTGATGCAATGCTTGGTTTCTTGCCAATCTTGAAGAGGATCCAGGGGAAACCGTCCCAGAACTCTTACCAAAGAGTCACATAGAGATCCCAACCTTCACCTGCCGCATAGATGGTTCATGGAAACATGATGAAACCACAAATGGAGTAGGATGGATTCTACATCTACAAGATGGCTCAATTGATTTACTTGGACTAAAGGGTAGCCCCAAAGGAATCTCCCCATTACATACTGAACGTAAGAGTTTGACATGGGCTTTAGAATGTTTGGGTAAGCCTGATGACTGGCCAGCTTTTAAATATGAGTTCAATGAGTCCAAAACCATATGGAAGACTTTTTATGACACCAAAGTGGTCTACGAGGCAGGATCAAGTAACTCTCAGGCATATTTCCTTGCACGACAAAAACGAACAAGGAAACATGTTTTCTCATATGTCAGCACATCCATTCCATACTGGATGGATACTACCAACTCGCCTTTTGCGAATTCGTACTAAGATTTATCTTTGTATCTCTATCATGCCAAAAAAGATAACAAACACATTAGTATACGAATGATATAATAAAAAAAATAACGATATTGGTAAGTAGTACCATTAATATTGCATATGCTTGTATACTCACATCCTGCTTCATTGTTTCTCGGTTGTTTGACACTAATATCTTTAATATTGATATGAATGATATATAAAGACCATAGAAAATAATGATTATTTTAAGACACCCTAGCAATTCAAAACGAATGGGGAATGGGTTCCTACTTAGGAATTTCAGAAGATATAAGTGGATCTAAGTGTAAGTTATTTGCATATCTTAAGGACAAACTTATGAACAGAGTGAATGGATAGACATGTAGATGGTTATCATAAGGAGGAAAGGAAGTTCTAATAAAATCTATCTTATTAGCTATCATATCCACCTTCTTGCTTCCGTTATAGATTTGTGAAAAATTAGCAAGTGCCATTGCACAATTCTGGTGAAATTCGAATCCACCAAAGCGAGGAATTCACTGGGCAAAGTGGGAGAAGATGTGTCTATCTAGAGAGGAGGGAGGGATTGGTTTCCGCATGATTCATGAATTCAACCTAGCGCTACTTGCTAAGCAATTATAGATTCTGGTCCAAAACCATGACTCACTAGTTACTCTAGTGTTGAGGGGGTGATGCTACCGTCTGAGTACACCTTTGCGTATTAGCTCAGTTAACAATCCATCATATGTGTGGGCAAGCATCATAGCAGCACTAGAGTTATTGGTTCTGGGTTTTAGGAACAAGATTCATGGATTCCTACGATACATGCAAAACCTATTCGAGCATTTACTCCAGTAATGAATCCAAAAATGAGTGTCAGCGATATTATTGAAAGAGATTTAAAGGAGTGGGATCCTGGGTTGCCGGAGAATTGTGATCCCCGAGGATGTACCACTGATTCAAAGTTTGGCCATAAGCCCAAATCATCGAAGCGATATATTTTGCTAGAACTATACAAAGCACGGACCGTACATGGTCAAGTCTAGATACTGGGTGGCACGCAAAATTTTGAACAACGAGGAGAATGATGAGTTTAAGGAGCCTTGTATCACAAAACTTCAAGACTTAGCTTGGAAAATAAAGGCACCCCAGAAGATATGCAATTGTATTTGGCAACTAATAACATGACAAGTAGTTGTGACAAAGAATTTAATACATTATTATATGAGATGTGACAATTATTGTCCACGATGTGGGAACCGTAGGAAACAGTTACCCACACGATCTTTGAATGCCCGCCAGCGTTACAAGTTTGGTCTTTATCAGCTACCCCGTCTAGCCCTAATATTTTCCACCATTGAGGGTCTACACAAACATGGATTACCTGTTTTGGAGGAAGTGTATCCATCATTGGATATAGACCTTTATCCATGGATAACATGGTACATTTGTAAAGAAATGAACGACAAGCTTTTCCCGGGGATTGATAGAGACCCATTGGAGCTCGTCAAATATGCGGTGCGCGAATGCCAGGCCTGATTCAATGCAAATAAGATAGTGCCCACACCGCCAAATGAACAATCTATTGAGGAAACGCAAGTATTAAGCTTGAATAACATATGTATGGTGGATGGTGCATGGACCTCCACTTCACAGTTCAGTGGTTTGGGTGGGGAAGGACAACAAGGGTAGTATTCAACTGATGGGGATGAGGAATTTACCACGACAAGAGGCAGCTTTACACAAATATATGGAAGCTATGAGGTGGGCTATAGAATGCATGCTTCAACACTCAAACATATAAAATCTTTAGGAAAAATTTCAAGGACCTGATTGCAATGATAACGAAGCCACAAGACTGGCCAATTTTGCTACAAAATTAAAAGTGATCAAGACGCTAAAGATATGCTTTCTGAAATTCAAGATCTCTCACATTCCACGAGTGCAAAAATGGAATTGCTGATTTTTTTAGCTAGAAGTAAAATGACTTTTCATTGGAATCTTTTCTATTTTGTTATATTCCGGTCGGGTTACCAAGACCACTTAAACTTTGAGTAATAGAATAGCCGTTTATCGCCAAAAAAATCTATCTCTCTATCTATTTATCTATATATATATATATATATATATATATATATATATATATATATATATATATATATATATATGAAGTACAATTTTATTACTCCTGGTTGCACCACATCATCAAATAAAGTACACGTGTCTTCTCTAAACAATTTTTTTTTTGTATTTTAGGGACTTCTATTTATATGCGTTAAAGCATTAAGTACAACTCAATTGATGAATATTAACTTAACCTAGCAATCCTACTTTTGGGCTAACCCATGATTGCTATCATTCAACCCTAAATCTAATTCGTAACTACTCACACATAATCAAAGTAAGAATAATAATTTGAATATAATGCATAGATATATACTAGGGTTCCAATACAAATCTCCCTAAGGAGGTATAAATCTTCTCCTCCTAAAACTATAATGGAGTGCTGGTGCACACACACACTTGCCACACACCTAGGCACCCATCACCCAACACCCCAGCACACCTGATATCCATCACATGACTGTATGTTGGAACTAAGGTATCGTTTATATGCATTGGGACACCTATTACCATCCCTCCTGATTCACTCTTGAGCAGTTAACGAATGTAAAAGAATCGCTGGAGGGTTTCACTTTCAGGTCCAACTCCTCTACCATAGACTTTGGCATAATGCTCACTGAAGATCCAGTGTCACAAAGGGTGTTGGGATATTTGTTTCCTTTGATGAAGCATGGAACCACGAATTTTCAGGATCACTTTTCTTCTTCAGACAGGTTCTCTGCTTCATCTTCTCTTAGAGGTGATTGAACATTATCTCTATGTCATCATTTGTCTCCCTTGTTTCCCTGAAAAACATCCACAATCTAAGTATAATAAGCTTCATCAAAAGAAATATCTAAAGGAATTTTAAAAACTCTTTTAGCAAAGCTATCTATCTCCTTTTCATTGGCTTCTCTGTGTTGATGTTTTGGGATCTTTTGCCTCCACTTTGAGTGTCCCTCATCTTCTCCATCAGTATCCATAGCTTCAAATGTGTCTGTATTCTGTTCTGAGGCTGTCACGGTCGGACGTACAATCAAACTTGCATCAAGGTTTGGTAGCCGAACCGGGTTTCTCTCTTGTCGATCGATTCCAGAGGTGTACTGTCGATCGATTCTTCTATCACACTATCGATCGATGTCACGAGATCGATGTTAGTCGATTCACACGAAGCCACTGATTCTGTAGGTTTCAAAAACTTTCAGTCGATTCTCTCTAGTTGGTGTCGATCGATGCGAATGAGAAGTGTCGAGTGATATGGAATTTCCCACACGAAAATCGCTGGTTTGGGGCTTCTCTCTCTTGACTTCCTGCCAGAAATCATCATCAATCAATGCATTGACGTGGTGGTTTTTGTCCAGCCTCGATCTTCTCCTTAATCAAGCTCTCATGTCTCTTAATGGTCTCACTTGTCTGCATCACTTGATTCTCCAGTTTCCTCACATGAGTGCTGAGGTTTTTGAACTTGGTGTTGAGGTTGAGGTACAAACCATCTATTTTTCCATTGAAATCTACAGTCATCTTCTGCTGTCCCTCTAAAACTCTGCCAACCATTGCTTCAATCTTGCTTACCGGACCTTCTGGAGGAGGATTCTGGTAGTAGGAGGATCCATAAGTCATGTTGTTGTTCAAGGGCCTTCGCTGTGAATACTTATTGAAGTTTCTGCTTTGACCAGTACCATAGGATTTCCTGTTGAAGCCTGGATTCCCTTCTCTGGAAACCATTCCCATCAATGTAGTTTACATCTTCTCCAGACTCAATTGCCTCCACTTCTGCGAAAGTAACATGTTTCTGAAAAAATCTCTGAACACTATCTATTTTTGCCTTGACCTCTTCAATCTGCTCCTTGCTTACAGCTGGAGCTGATTTTCTTCTCTCAAAGTTAGTGTTGTTGGTGTTGCTGATAGATGTCATATTCTCAATCAATCTCGTAGCTTCTTCAGGGCTTCTGGTGCTGAAATTTCCCTCACTAGCTGTGTCCAAAGCCATATGGTATTGTAATCCAATACCTCTGAAGAAAGTGCTGAGAAGTTGCGCTTCGTTGAACCCGTGATGTGGACAGTCTCTCTGGTATGACTTGAATCAGAGCCACAAGTTTCTGAAAGACTCTGAAGGTTCTTGTGAAAAGGTAGCAATCTTGCTCCTCAGATTTTCTGCTCTAGCGTTATCAAAGAAGTTACGCAAGAAATCGTTTTTGATGTCAGTCCAGGATGTCAGGGATCCTGGTGGTAGTTTCTTAAGCCAATATGAAGTTTCTCCAGCAAGTGAGTACTTGAAGAGCTTACAGAAAAGATAGTCCTCAGCGACTGCATTGGCTTTAATATCAGTCACTAGATCCCCAAATCCCTCCAGACGATCCATAGGGTGCTCATGTCGCAACCCATGGTAAGGTGTCTGCGCTACAAGTCCAAAGAAAGCGGGTTTGATCTCAAAATTGTTACTCGGAAAAGCTCGAGGACGAATGGCGGATTTGTTGGCGTAGAACTGGTCTGGGCGTTTGTAGTCAGCCAGCGTTCTCTGAGCAGCTTGGGCGTTAGCTTCAGGTTGAGCTATTGCAGCGTCTGCTTTTTCTGCTTCTTTATCAGGGATTACAGCCCTATGCTCGTCTATCTTTTGACCTGATGCATTACGCAGATGACCGTTGAGGTCATGAAGTCTCCATTCTCATTCCGAACCACTATTATAGGCGCAACCATCTGAACTTGTCTGTTGTCGTCGATCGAAGCGGGTGAGATGATGTCAATTTATGCTAAGTGATCAATGTCGGTTGATGCTAGAGTTCTGATGTCGGTCGATGTTGTCCGTAAAGAAATGTCGGTCGACGCTAAGTAGGTGTCGTCGATCAATGCTTGTCGTTTTTCTTTGCGGATCGTACGCTCGAGTTGTTGTGGGTCTGAGAACAATAATTCTTGTCCTTTGTTGCTCATGGTACTATTTTGCATGTACTTGAAAAACAAAGAAAAAGAAAAATCATTAACTTGAAAGTAACAACAAACCAAGACTAAAATCCTAGAAATTAAATCTAATGGCGATCAATATTCTCCGGCAACGGCGCCAAATTTGACATATGGTGTTTTTATTATTCTAGCAGGGTATAAATATCTTAAACAATTAACTATCAAATTAACTCTTAATCCTAACACACAAAACAATACTCTTGCCAAGAGAGATCAGGTATAATATTTATGGATCGAATCCACAGAGAACAATGGCACACAATATACTTCTTATTTATCAAGACTAAGCTAGGTGATTATACATATTAGTAACAAGTAACCGGTTTAAGGAAATTTTCCTTATCAAAAGATGTAGATGCAATATGAAAATATGCTAGTAATGTAAATATGAAAATATGCTAATAATGTAAATATGGAAATATGGTAATAATCTAACTAGATGTAAATGTAAATGTAAATATGTTAGATCTAAGGTTTCAAGCTTATTGAATTATAGGGAATAAGATACACAGATATGTGAATATTCTAGAACTCAAATATTAACTATTCTGACCCTTTTAACTCCAACTCTCGTATGCGAGCAAAAAGAAAGACCATCGATCGACGGCTAATGCCTGATGTCAATCGACAGTGAAATCAGAAGGAAATGTGAACGAGATTTGATATGTTCACCAAACTAATTATACCAGCTCTCGCATGCGCCTAACAACCTAGTTCAATGGAGTATATTCTGGCACAAAACCTACTCTCGTAGTCGTCCATGACCTACTTTTGAGATCCTAGTTAGCTACTCTAGAATGCAAGCATTGAGCACAACTAAATTGATGGATATTAACTTAACCTAGCAATCATATTTTGGGCTAATCCATTATTGCTCTCATTCAAATCTAAATCTAATTGGTAACTACTGAGATATAATCAAATTAAGAATAATAATCTGAATATAATGAATAGATAAAATACTGAGGTTCCAATACAAATCTCCCTAAGGAGTTATGAATCTTCTCCCTAAATAATTCCTAAAACTATAATGGAGTGTTGGTGCAAACACACACTTGCCACACACCTAGGCACCCTACACCCAAGCACACCCTTTCTGGTGCAATACATAAAGTATAAACATAATACCCTAAAGTCTAGGTCAAAACTCGTCAAGGGGTAATCTTGTGTCCTGTCTCTAACTTAGTCTTGAATCGGCTATCTACGATTTGGTCACCGAGATATGTCAGATGTGCATCATCGATCGATCTTGGTCATGTAACATCGGTTAACGTCGAGATAGTCTCGTCGATCGACGACAGTCTTGTACTTCGACTGTCACAATGATCAGCTACGGATTATTCTCCTCTAAATGCTCCAAAAGCTCCAAGTATCTCCATATATCTCCAAAACGTATCTGGACCTGTAAAGACCTTAAAACATAGCCTAAACACACATAATAAACCCTAAATAGAGCCAAATAACATGGTTTGAAACTGGTAATAAATAAGCTATATCAATATTCGAAGTGGAATCTAATTAAACAAGAGAAATATGAGAAGGTACTCTTGCATTCTCTGTAATGTGTATTTATTCTCTGTGGAGTATCCAACTTGTTTAAGAACTTAAAAAGCCATAGCACATTAAATGTCTGTCCATATCTTCTCTTGACTTAGGTTAGTCAGAGAACAACGATTACATGGACATTTCATCATTTGTGCATTTGATCTACCAAATGCAAAATCTAAAAAAGTTTTCCACTCCTAGTTTGTAATCTTTAAATAAACGTGCCCTTTGTATCCATGATTTATCCATTGAAATCTGAAAAAATATTTACAGTTTGTAAACTTTAAATTTACAAAATCAGTCATTAAAGATTCTATAATTCATTTAGTCAATGTAGTCATTCATTTAGTTATTAAAACCTTCATAAACTATGAAAACGTTTTTATCAATTTAGTCAATGTAAATTTCTCATTAGCATCAATTATTAGCATAACTGATAAAATAAAGCTTTACAATCATTTAACAATTACTAATTTAATCATCTCGCTAAAAATTCAGAAAACCATATGTCAATTTACTTTATAACTAAACGCAACACTGTTTTAATTTTTAGGGATTACAGATTAATATTTATTTCTCAAAAACATTGTAAAACCCTTTTGATATAAACCCAAAAGACTTATGTCAATTTACCTTATAATTAAGCACACCTTTGATCTTTGACAATTTTTGTCAAAAAATTGTTAAAAAAGTGAGAATGATTGGAATATACTGTAGAGAAGAAGAAGCCAAACAAAAACAAAGTCAACAATCAGAATTTATCTTTTTAATTTTAAAATACTACATATTAATTTAGGGAAATTAGGCCAAATGGCCATAAAAAACACTATATTTAATTAACTAACCAAAATCTCACCCTCTCTCCTCTATTCTCTTCCTATCTCTCTCTAAATTCTCACTACAAATTTAATTTCCCCTTTTTTTTGGCCATTTCACAAATAACCCCTATTAATTTACCTTAGCTAATTAAATGCAATTTTGATATGGGATTGGTGACTGAAAATTTTGCAAAAAGAGAAAGAAACAGCGATATGATCAAATAGAAATTTGCTCTTTTATCTCGTTGCACCCACCTTGGAAAAAAATCAAACAATACAGAGAAAGAGAAGACCAAAAAATAAGGGAAGTTAACTCAACTATTATGAATTTTATTAATTATTATCACAACCATACAAAACTTTTTTTTATTATTACCTTTTTTTTAATACCCAGCGTGGCCTTTTTTTACGTTGTGAGAAAAAACATATTTACAAGAATACCATTACTTTTTTGTGCCACGTAGGCAAAAAATTGGGTCCACGTAAGAATGCGGCATAAAACTCAGCCGCAATACGATATGAACTTCGTTACGGCCGAGATATAGGTGCGTTGCGGCTGACTTAAATAATCTAGCTGACTTATGAGAAATAAGCTGAGTTATGAACATAACTCAGTCGATCGTTACGGCTGACTTAAAAAAATCTGGCTGGTTTATGTGATAACGGCTGAGTTACGGTCAGATATTACGACTGACTTATACATCCTTAGGCTGGTTCCTGGAAAATCCGACTGAGTTCTAGTTACCATACGGCTGAGTTAACTATTGCGGCTGGTTAATTGATCGTCGACCGGCAGAGTTATGAGATGTTTTTACAGCTGAGTTATATTTAATCAGCCGTAGTAAAGTGGAGTAACAGTAAACTCAGCTGATTTACGGCTGACTTTTTAGCGAAAGATTAATTACTAGAATAGCATTCATTTGCCGGCTGGTTTATTTAACGATACAGCTGACTTCTTGCGTTTCATCTTTGTTATGGCTGATTGTTAACAAAAAGTTAATTACTAAAATAGTATTCACGTTTTGACTGACTTACGGTGTATTAAGTGGCTGACTTATTGTGGCTGACTTAAATGTTCGTTTGGTGGCTGAATTACTGATTTTCCATGTCATCATCCATGTCAGCTTTTATTTTCCATGTCATTACTAACTACAACAACGAAATTAGGGTTTATGTTACAGACGCCGCTATATGTTCTTCACCTTC
The DNA here is from genome assembly GCA_905132885.1 of Moricandia moricandioides. Classification (NCBI taxonomy): domain Eukaryota; kingdom Viridiplantae; phylum Streptophyta; class Magnoliopsida; order Brassicales; family Brassicaceae; genus Moricandia; species Moricandia moricandioides. The sequence continues at coordinate 68,043 of CAJHQQ010001615.1, forward strand.
TTCTCTTTCTCTAAAATCTTATGGATCCAGTAATTATTGTTTCAGGTAACTGGATTAAGAAAAACAGATATGTATTCACACCCGACAGTAGAGGATGTATTGTTCTGCATGCAGATGAGAAAACAACACACGACGAACTCACAAAGTTAGTACTCGATGATTAAAGATTGAATGAGTCGAGCCATCAGATTCAACTAAGCTACCAGTTCTCGAATAAAGCTTTGAAAACAATGGCTCACGACACGCCACCAGTTTACATCTCCAATACTCGTCAATTGCAAATATTTTTAAGCCTAAGGAAAACCGAAAGATTACGTCTCTGTGTAGAGATTACAGAGAACGAGGATGATGAGATCAGCCGGAAAGACGGAGCGGGAGAGAAGAGTAATATATTATACAGTTTCAGCTCAGAAGCAGAAGTCTCAGAAGTTGAATCTAGATACGATGGTTTTAGTTTGGAGGAGGAACAGAACGACAATGAGAATACCTTCTCTAATATCTTGGACGGAGAAAAACAGAAAGATGTTGGAGAAGATGAAGAAGGCGAAGAAGACAGTGAATTTGATAGCCGATTTGATATGTTCGACGACTCAGATGGTGCGTCATCCGAAGATGATAACTTTAGCTCATATGGTGAGTCTCCAGCACAAGACGAAGATTCACCGACAATACCGCCTAAAAAGAGATCTCAGTCGACTGAAACTTCTTACAATTGGACCGGATCTAAGGGGGATTCAGAGGTTCTAAGGTTGGAGATGTCTTCGCTAAACCTTGTTGTTGGGCAACGATACCAGAGTAAAGCTGAGTTGGAAAGACGACTGAAACTTCTTACAGTGAGAGATCAATTTGATTTTGATGTGGAAGTATCCAATCCAGATTTACTCATTGTTAAATGTTGGGTTGGTGGATGTCTCTGGAGAGTTCGTGCTTCAACACAAGGGGATTCCCCGACATTCTATGTTCGTATTTACGATTCAGAACATACATGTTCTGTAACTGAGCGTTCTAATCGATCTCGACAAGCAACACCAGATATTTTAGGAGAATTGTACAGAAACTTTCTCGGGGACGTTGGTCCGGCCGTTCGACCTACGAGTGTGGGAATAGCTCTCAATAAACAGTTCGGTCTCAAGGTAATTGTTGTAGTATGGCTGACTTATATCAACGTTACAGCTGAGTTATATCTACACTTTGTGGCTGACTTATATTAACGTCCGGCTGTGCTAGTTAAGTAATAGGCTGAGTTATATAAACATCAAACGATGCGGCTGAGTTAGTTGAATTATCTGGCTGGTTTATTTAAACTTCAACGTTTTGGCTGAGTTAGTTAAGTATATGGGCTGGGTTATGTATACGTTACAGCTGAGTTATTTAAGTTATCCGACTGAGTTATTTATACGTTCAAGCTGAGTTACTTAAGTGATTTGGCTGAGTTATTATTTGTATTCATTTGGGCAGATGGATTATTGGAAATCATATAAGACTCTGAAATTTGCAAGGGAAATCGATATGGGAACACCTGAGAGTGGTTTTGAAAACTTGCCTTCTTACTTATTCATGATTAGAAGAGCAAATCCTGATACAATAACTCGTCTTCAAATCGATGAGTTTGGAAGATTCTTGTATGTGTTCCTTGCGTTTGGCGCGAGCATAAATGGGTTTCCTTTCATGCGCAAAGTTGTGGTTGTCGATGGTACGTTTCTTAATGGCAAATACAAAGGGACGCTTCTAACAACACTAGCTCAGGATGGAAAATTTCAAATTTTTCCAATCGCCTTCGGTGTGGTTGATACAGAAAATGACGATTCGTGGAACTGGTTTTTTACGCAACTAAAAGTTTTGATTCCTGACGACAAGGGTCTTGCGATAATCTCAGATAGGCATAACTCGATTGGGAAGGCTATTTGAAATGTGTATCCGTTGGCTTCTCGAGGAATTTGCACGTACCATTTATATAAGAACATTTTGGGACGGTACAAAGGGAAAGATGTATTTCGTCTGGTGAAGAAAGCGGCAAGATGTTTCAGGATGCCTGACTTTAATGCAATGTTCGAGGAGATTGAAGCTATTAATCCGTTGTTTCTGGATTAAAGAGGTTGGGCTGTTCTTCCGTGATTTTGAACCGATGAGCTTGATTTTTGACACAAGCAAGTGGTGAAGATGTATTTTTATTTTTATTTTGATTTTCTTTGCAATTTCAGTTTGTAGACTATTGGTTTTATTACATCTGGGTTATGGATTTAGTTTTTTTCTTTGAAATTTCAATTTCTGTATACAAAGTGGCTGAGTTAACTAAATAATGAGACCGAGTTATTAATTAGTTGATAATACGAGAGATCTCATAATACAAAGTGGCTGAGTTAACTAAATAATGTGACCGAGTTCCCTACTGGCTGAGTTAATGAACTTTAAGGCTGAGTTATTGAAATTGAGGCTGGGTTATTATTCCCTACCGGCTGAGTTATTGAACTTTAGGGCTGAGTTTGTGAAATAAAAGGCCGGGTTATTGAATCGTACGGCTGGTTTATTGAACTATAAGTTGGGTTATTGATAAACGATACAAGACTACATTAATGAATAATAGCAAAATATGCCCACAAATAACACACAAACCACCACATTCCTTACACATCGCCCCTCTGATTCCGTCTTGATTCCTTCAAACTCTTTCTCCAACTGACCGAATTTAGCCCTGACATCGGTCAAGTCTTTGTTCATGTCACTCATTACTAACTTCATATCCTCAACCTCTTCTACCAAGCACTCATCAGCCCATTTGAATAAATGTCTCTGCTTGCACTAATATAATAATCAGATCTCAGTAGCACGAAATGAATATATGGCAAATAAGAACAAAATTTAACCTTATTATATCCTCTTGCACAACAATAGTACAATCTTCCTGGATTTTTAGCTGATCCGGATGTACATATCTCTGAGGCTGCACCACACCAACACGGTTTTGGTATTCCTCTCTCCCCATTCGTACGTACTCGGTTTACATTTCCTGATGAGATAGTGTTAGAGGAGGAAGACGTTTTTCCTTTAGAACCCTAATCCCCACTTTTTCCTCTGAAAAAGTTGCTTTATTACATCGTTATATAGAGCTGGGCCAGGTCTGTGTTGGAATATTTTCAAGTTCCCGCACAAACATATTTTCAAGTTCCCGCCCAATGGCTGAGTTATTGGCTTGTTACGGCTGACTTTATGTTTAGGATTATTTTATGTTTTAGGTTTAGGGTTAAGTATTTGGGGTTTACGGTTTAGGGTTTAGGGTTTATGGTTTAAGTACCACTGTAAAATATAAGAAATTACACAAATTCAATTGAAAAAAAAATTATATGATACTTTGTATTTGGTGCGTTCAACACCTATATAGTTACATAAGGTTTTAAGTATTTGTAAGACAACTTATACCTCAAGATCATGGTCAATCCGAAACTTGTAAATTAAATGAAGTATACACATTGTGTTGATTAAATATTCATCCAAAACTGATAATATTAATTTATAATAACTTTTTAAAGTACATTTCCAAATATTAGGGTATGTTTGTGGTGTGACTGAGTTATATAAGGCAAGACGGCTGGATTATAGAAACGTTTCGGCTGGGTTATATTAAACTTTTTTGATTTTAAGGTATGTTTGTGGTATGACTGAGTTATACAAGGCTAGACGGCTGGATTATTGAAACGTTGCGGCTGGGTTATATTAAACTTTTTCGATTTTAGGGTATGTTTGTGGTATGACTGAGTTATATAAGGCTAGACGGCTGGATTATAGAAACGTTGTGGCTGGGTTATATAAAATATACCATTAGCAAAAAAATATACAAATCGTTCAAAGGCTAATCAAACTGGGAATATAAGTCAGTTCCTCCTTCATCCAGGATCTCTGCTGCCATCTTCACCCGTATACCTTGAATATTCCTATCATTTATCCCAGAAAAAGTCACGCCAAGCGCTAAGCATTCCACAAACTTCAATGCATACACTCCACAATCACCAATTTGAGTATTTTGGGGAATGTAATCGCCTTTCCTCCTTCGGAACGAAAACTACTTCTTTCTTTGTTTTCGGAGTTTGGAAGGAATATTTTGATTCAACATCGTAGGTAGCATTTGCGTAAGAGACTTAAATGCATTAACCATTCTCTTTTCACTTTCGGCTGTGACGTGTCCAATGATTGGATCATAGCAGTCAATCTTCTCATTAAGCAGATCCACGTGAAACGCCACCCAATGATCGCCTCCAGTTGGAAGCACTCCGTACAGGTGATCCACATCCTCATACCACTTCAAGTTTGTACAACAGTCTGCGGGCATCCTACCGTTTATTAAATCTTCATAGCCATTACCGATGAATTTCATCAGATTAGGATTGAGCTTGTACTGCGTGTAATCGCAAACCCAAGAAGTGAGAAACCAGACGTCAATAAATGCAATGCGCTTGGACCAGAATGGGCTGGGATCTCGCATGGACCTTTTGATGAGGATTCGTAGAAACGCACTAATATGCTACGCAAAAACACAAAATCAAGTCAATATAATAGAATCTATAACTCAGTCGTAACAAAACACATAACTCAACCACATAGTATACTAAACTCAGCCACATAGTATACTAAACTCAGCCAACTAGTATACTTAACTCAGCCGTAAAGAATAATAAACTAAGCTACTTAGTCTTCTTTAACTCAGCCTTAAAAAACGTAACTCAGTCACATAAAATTTATAACTCAGCCGTAAGGAATACTTACATCATCATACAGCCATCCATATTGTATGTCTTTCCACGATCTTCCAGTGATGATCATTCTGTAGAACTCACCTTCATGGGCCGCTGTTGGGGTAGTGGGAACGTCTTTATGTTTCTCTAGGTGTTCCATAAGTTTATCCCATTTTGCTGGATCAACCGGTGCTAAAGGATCATATATTGCTGGTGAAGGTAATAAATTATTCCTCATGCACGTCGTTACATTGTCTCCAATCTGAGGAAAAACTGGCGCTAGAGGAGCATTATCAGAGAGTTGCAATGCATACCCAGTTGCAGATAACTGAACATTTTTCTCCCGATATTGTTTTATTCTTTCGGATCTGATCCTATCCTCTTCATCCTCATCAGACTCCGGAAGCACTTCGTCTCGTGTTGCGAGAAATTCGCCAGTAATATCCGCAAGCTCATTGTCGGCTTGAATCTGGTTCGGCTGAGGTACAACTATTGTTATTAAACCGCGACGCGTCCTTTTTGCGACCGGATTCTGTAACTCAGCCATTTCTTTCTTCTTCAACTCAGCCGCCTTCTTTTCGTCAGCCTTCCGTTGCTTTGTCTCAGCCGTTTTTTTTCTCCTTTTTTCAGCCGCCTCCTTCTTCTTTAACGCAGCCTCTTCTTCCCTACTTACAGCCGTTAAGTTATTCTCAGGAGACACATCCTTCTTTCCTAACTCAGCCGCCTCTTTGTCCTTCTCTTTAACCTCATTTCCTTTTTGTTTAAACCTTATTATCTTGTGCCCGCGTCCTAAGGATGGGTCCTTTGCAGGAGAAACACCAACGAAATCAATAGTGTCTCCCAAATTCTTAGCAGGTGTACTATGGACAGAGGCCTTAGCAGGTGGACTATGGACAGAGGCCTTAGCAGGTGGACTATGGACAGAGGCCTTAGCAGGTGGACTATGGACAGAGGCCTTAGCAGGTGGACTATTGACTGACTGCTGCGGAAAAAAGCTCGGCGGTGGCAGTGGCGGCGGGTGGCGGTGGCAACGTTAAAGATTGTTGGGGAACTTTAGAGAAGTACTCATCCACTGCAACTCTGACTAAATCAGGAATGTTCGTATAACTTGACTCAATTCTGGATAACCGCGCGTCGAAGTTTTCGAAGTTGTTCTCGTGGCTGTCTATTTTTGAGAAAATTCTATCCATACTATACATTATTTTCATCATTATCGGATTTTCTCCAATATCAGCCTTACCTTCCTTCTCGTAAGCACCCTTTCCCTCCACAGCAGCTTCATCCTCTTGGAAGCTGCTCACTTTCTTCTGCTTCTTAATGGGTTGCTCAGCGTTTGACGAAACACCAAAAACCTTTGTGTTTGTTTGTTTGCATTTCATCTCTGTTCCCCAAAAACCTCTAACAAACCGACCTGCATATATGTCTGTTATCAAGTTAACGAGTTGCGGGTCAGCTGCTTCATCCGGCCACTGAGGAAACATCTCTTCTACGGAGTCCTTCATAACCATTTTTCTCACGCGCACCTACAAAATCAGCCACCGAATACATAATAACTCAGTTGTCAAAGTACTAATAACTCAGCCACAAAGTACCAAAAACCCAGCCACCATGCCACCATATAAACACTATCTCAACCATCAAATAACTAATATCAAGAAACCCAACCACTATGTACATACTAACTCAGCCATCAAAACTAATACAAAGAGGCTGAGATATTGTTTATATGGTGGCTGGGTTTTTGGTGTTCCTAAAACAACTAATAACTCAGCCATAAAATAACTAATAACTCAGACACTTTATACATGCTAACTCAGCCATCAAATAACTAATACGAAAAAAACCCCAGCCAATTAAGTACATAAGTACTTATAACCTAGCCAACAAATAAATAATAAATCAGTTGACACCTTACCTCGCCATGTTTTCTAATCTCCTCAGTAATGACAGTATCAAAACTTGAACGTGTACGCTTTCCACCCCATCGAAAAAGTGGAACTTCTTGCTCATTGACCACTCTCCCAAAACGCTCTCCAAAACAAATGACAGATTCATACGCCCAAACCAACAACACGTCCTTCAGACCGCTTATGGTGTATGTCCTTCCTTGTGGATTCAACATCTTAATAGAGTCAACAAGAACTTCATATGCAGTCCGCCCCCATGGATACGTCATCATGGCTTCATCGTCGAATACTCTTTTTGCACTTTCAAACGGTATCCTAGAATTATGATGCAAAGCATAAAGTCCCATGGCTTGAAGAAGTAACAGCCCTAACCATTTACGCTTTTCAAAACTCTAGGCCGGACATACCTCTAATGCTGCCCTCAGTTCATCTAACTTGAGTCCCACCCCAAGCGGCAGATTCAACTCCTCCCAAAACGCTTTGTATTGGTCATGTTTAAAACTTTTTGTTGGCACTGGATCTGTGTTTAACCCAATGATCTCACCAAATTCGACTAAGCTAAATCTGATAGGTTCATCACCAACTAGATTCCAAATCTCCTTCATGTATACTCGAAGCTGTCGACATAGTAGATAGTGGACAGTCCTACCAGACCACACGCTTTTGCGTTTAGATAGCTTCACAATAATTCCAAGAGGACCCTGCCTCATGTGATCCCACACATCCCGTCATATTGCTTCTCTGACGTTAGGGAAATCTCCCATCTGCAAATTGTGATTAATCTCTTTATTTTCTAGATTAGAAGCCCCTTCAGCGTAAAGTCGTGGAGGATAATCCCGTGCTTGATCTTCAGAAATAGCCATCTGATCCTAAAACACATATATAGATAAATCAGCCGAAATAGAAACAAAACTCAGCCACAACATAATAAATAACCCAACCAACATATAAGGCAGTCGTAATAGAAACAAAACTCAGCCGAAACATAATCAATACCTCAGTCAAAACATAATCAATAACTCAGCCAAATCATAAATAATAAATAACTCAGCCACAACATAATATATAACTCAGCCACAGTAATCAATAACTCAGCCAAAACATAATCAATAACTCAGTCGGATCATAATCAATAACTCAGCCACTTCATAAATCAAACTCAACTCAGCAACACTATACAATAACTCAGTAACAACATAATCTATAACTCAGACACGTCGTAAATCAAACTCAGGCACAACATACCAGAGAAGATGAGAAGATGATGTCGTAGATACGATCACGTCGAAACTTTTGCGGAGAAGAGGATGTCGACGAAGATGATATCGGAGACGGTTAGGGTTTAACGAGGTCGACGAAGATGATTTACGATATCGGAAACACTGTTTGAAACGAGAGTATTAGTTGTGACGAAGATAATTTCGTGATTTCGTAATCGGTTAGGATTTAACGAAAGTTGTGACATTAAGACTTTTTTTTTGTTCACCGGAGATATGAGACTGTTGATTTTCCAGTGTAACTGTTGATGACACAAATTAGTTAGTGACGTGGATTGTCAAAATTATGATGTGGATTTAATAATTAAAATTTGTATCAATAGTAACAAAATTAAACAAGGGTGTTTATTGTAATTTACTAGGAGTCTAAAAACATTCTAGTAATTTTTAGAAAATGTATACTATTCTAGTCATATACAAGCTTTTGTGTATCATTCTAGTAATTTTCTCATTATCTGATAAATGCTAAAAGAAAATTATATACTTAACGTACAATATCTTAACTAATTTCAAAATATATCTAAGGGAGTAATATTTATTTATCGGCTACTCAAAACAATATATATAAGGTATTCAACTGTTCTATTTCAAGACTTATTAACGTTATAATTTTTTTTGTCAAAATCTATAGTAATGAAAACTATATGTATGTCAGTTATCTTATTAATATAGATTAGATATTTAGTATCAAAGATGTTAATGATACAATACAACTCAAATAATATATTTTGATTAAATAGATGTAAATTACGTAATTTTATAATATTAATATAATTTTGTTAGCATCAGTTTTTATTGATGTAAATGTTGTATTATTTTAGGAAATGATGTTAACTAAAAAAATAAATGCGTCAATTATTTAATTGATATAGTTTTTTTTAATAATATAATTTTTTGTTAATGTGATTCAAAGTAACATAAATTATATCGCTTTTGTTCAACTGATGTAAAATAAACTAATATTAATATCATTTACTATAACTGATACTAACTTATTATTATTTGTATCCTTTATAAATAAATAGTTTAAAATACAATCACTTATTTTTGTGATATATTTTAAGTGATTTAAAATGGCCTTTTGTGGTGAGAGTGCTTTAGATTCATTACTAATCCACTATGGATTAGTGCAGTTTCTAATGTATATTGTCTGTAATAATTCTAAAAACTTGATTCAGTGGAACTGAAGGTTTACTTTAAACCCCTTAGAACTTTTATAAAATATTATTTCTATTTATATATCTTATTATTATTATTATTACCGTATTGCAATATTAATTTATATGTGATAGAAGAAAAACTATAATAGTATTATAAATAGTTATATTAATATTTACTAACTATTTAGAGTTGATTTATATTTACTCTACTTTTGGCTAAATTAAAGCAAAATTTATTAGGAAAATTATATCGGTATGTAAGATTTGATATTCACTCTATCTAAATATTCTTTTTTTGAATCAATTGATTGTAAAAAAGTAAAATTCACATCTAAGTCGTTCTCTTCATAATTATGATAGCATTGGTACTCGCCTTCATTGACAATTTTTTTCCATCAATTTAATATCCCACTTTAAAAGTTAAAACAATTCAAAAAGATCATCTCAAACGTCTAGATCAAAAATCTTTTCAATATTGTTCTCTTTCTCACTGAATAAAGAAACTACAAAGAAGGTTTCAAAGTCTAAAAACAAACTTAAATGGCACACAACAATACTCCAATTTAAGACTTCAGTGAATCATTAACCAATGTCGAAATGTGGACAAAATATTACGAGTATGGGAAACTACAACTTCTCATAATTTGAAAGAGCAACATCTTATTGTCGATGACCCATATGTAAGTTATATTTCATTTTTGTTTTTTTTTCGTTGGGTTATTTTATAAGAAAATTAGTTTTATTCTCACAGAATATTAGGGTTGCAGAATTGAAATCAGAATTTCTAATAATTTGATTGATAAACATTACTTCGACTATTTTGATGAAGACCAATGGAGGATTTTTAATCGATTCGAAGTATTTGATTTTATTGATCCTTACTTAGGTAAATGCATCAACTACACCATCTGTTGGTTTGATAAGGAATACTCCACATTAATTTGCAGAACTCATTCATATATTTATGAGTCTTCAGTTTTTAATCGATTCGAAGTTACACCATCTGTTGGTTTGATAAAGAATACTCCACATTACATTTGTAGAACACATTCATATATTTATGGGTTTTCGCTTACTGAAAACCAAATTTTTGTACATGTTCCATTCCAACAAGTTATACAAATGAATTTCGACAACACCTATCCAATAGGTATGTATTCTGCTATTTGATTCTATTTTTTTTTAATATGTTATGTATTAGTACCAAAGCTTAATTCCAATAATAATCGATATTTGTAGACTTCTTTGGATGAGTTACTAGTTTTGGATCTTTAACTCAGACTGTTGATGATCCGTATGAAGAGATATTTGGTGTACATGTAACTAAAATTCATTTTAAGCTCATGGATGAAAGGTAATTACTTTTCTTAGTAGAAGTAACTCATATATTACTTCATAACATATATCTAAAATTAACACTCATCTTATATGTATGTCATCAAAAATACTAATCATAATGGGGTGAGTTGGAATGTGAAGATTCATAACAACTTACCCGAGAATTGGATATGAAAAGTTAGAGATTTAGTAAATACCATAAAAACAATTTAGCTTTGCGTTTCTTACGTGTAAAATACGTTGAACAAGGTGAAATGTTAATGAATTTTAATCACAATGCGTTATTTTCAACATATAGTCTAAAAGATTTACATTGTTTGCAATGTTGAGTAAAAGTAATTATCATGGACGGTGGACAATGTACTAAATTTAAATTCTATCTAACATGAATTTAAGAGTTATGTTTTACTTACTCGATTTGTAAAATTTCTAAGTACTTATGTTTGTGGAAGTGAGAGTCCATGTTAAACCCTTTAAAGTATAGAGTAACATAATATTGAAAATGGCATGATTTGTTGATTATATGATTTTGCAATTTAAAAGATGTTAATTGAAATCTAAACATTTCCAACTGTCATAAATATAGTCTTCAAAGTATATATAGTCATTTAATTGCAGAAATGATATATTATATTTTATTTATAAATATAGAAATAGAGATTGATAGAAAGAAAATTTTGAAGTAATTATATCAAAATATAATATATGTCATTGATACTATTGTATTTATCCAATAAGTAAATTGAAACATGATATATTACTCTTAACCTAAATTATATATCATAGTCTCACAGAAATCTTATATAAACACCATAGAATCTACATAGAAAGTATGATTTTAAAATATCATAAAACGTATATCGACAACTTAGAAGATTTAAATTGTAGATAGGTGTCGGGTTTACCTAAATATAGTATCAAGGTGTCGGGTTTACCTAACCATAGTCTGTGATTGAAGATAGGGTGTCCTACATGTTTCTTAGGAACATTGATCCTACAGGGGGATTGATGAACGGAACTAGACTTCAGATTACAGAAATGTATGATTTCATGATAAAAACCAAAGTTATTACAGGGGAAAAGGTTGGGAAAAATATTTTTTTTCCTAGACTCTCAATAACAACTTCTGATAAAAAGTTGCCATTCAAAATGAGGAGGCGAACACTCCCAATAGTTGTGGCATTCACAATAACAATTAATAAAAGTCAATGTTAATCACTTGCATATGTTGGTTTGTTTCTACCAAGAACTATGTTTTCCCATGGGCAACTATGTGTTGCCGTATCTATAATAACTTCTAAAAAAGGAATGAAAATTTTGATCGTTGACAGTGATGGCAAGCGTCAACGTCAAACGAAGAACGTAGTTTACATAGAGATTTCTTGAATTTTTGATTTTGCCAACTTTGATGTTTGCTTTATTTATTTATGACACGCCTTCTTATTTATTTTTTTACCTTATTTTCTCTTTTAGTGCTGCAAATAACCTTCGTAAATCAGTTTTTTTTTGGCACGATAAAGGTACAGAGATAGATCTTAGTACGAGTTCGCAAAAGGCGAGTTGGTAGTATCCATCTAGTATGGAGCAGATGTGCTGACATATGAGAAAACATGTTTCCTTGTTTGAGCTTGTCGTGCAAGGAAATCCGCTTGAGTGTTACTGGATCTGGCCTCGTAGACCACTTTGGCGTCATTAAAGGTATCCCATATTGAACTCACTGAGTTCTGATGTGAAGGCTGGCTAGTCTTCCGGCTTTTCAATAATTTTGACTAATTCATGTGAGTCAGTGACAAAATGAATGCAATAGCGTTGGTGGCTGACCAGACATTTTAAAGCCCATGACAAACTCTTAAGTTCGGCATGTAGTGGGGAAATTCCTTTGGGGCCCTGTAGTCCAAGTAAGTCAATTGAGCCATCTTGTAAATGTAAAATACACCCTATACCATTCGTGACTTCGTCATGTTTCCATGAACCGTCTACGCGGCAGGTGAAGGTTGGGGTCTCTATATGGTTCCTTGTTAAGAGTTTTGGGACTGTTTCTTCTGGCTCCTCTTCAAGGTTGGCCAGAAACCATGCATTGCATTTACATATGTGAGGTTTGTTGTCTCCATGGGGGTAAAAACTCGTCCATTAAATAACTTTTCATTTCACGCTTTCCAAATATACCAAATAAAACAAGGGAATACCCGGGCTGCCTCCTCCAAATTTCCTCCTTTATGGATTCTTGAAAGTAGGTAATCCATATTTGTATAGAGGTTTTGTGAGGGGAAGGTTCCTGGTACATAAGGGATTGTTGATAAGGCCCAACATTGTAATGCGGGAGGACAAGTAAATATCATATGATTTATTGTTTCCTCTGCAGACCCGCACCTGAGCAGCTCAGATCATTTCCAATGTGCCTCTTAAAGAGTCTTTCATTAACAACAACCGCCCCCGACACACATTGCCTAGAAAATGGCAGAATTTCTTGTTTGTTTTGAGTTTCCAAATTTGCTCGTTTAACGGGTTAAGGGATGGTAGTTGGTTTTGGAATTCAAAATCGCTATCTTTTTTAGCTCTTGCAAGAATATATCCTGATTTAACTGAATATTTTCCAGAAATTGAAGGATTCCAGCAATACCCGTCTGGCTTGGAATTTCCGACTAATGTGAAGCCTACGCACCAATGGTATATCATTTGGGTCTAGAATGCTTCTAAGTTTAGTAGTGTCCCAATCCTTTCTCACTAGATCAATGAGGTCATAGACTTTCAGTCCGGGATCATAAATTTGTGGCATGATGGGTGGTTTTGCGATTTTATCGAGGATCCATGGGTCTTCCCACACGAGGGTTTGTTCCTCTGTTCCAATTGTACGCTGAAGGCCTTTAATGGCCAGTTCTTTTGCCGCCATAATACTTCTCCACCAATAGGATGGTCTCGAGGCCTTGGTTGCTTTGAAAGGGTGTGAATTTCTAAAATATCTTCCTTTGAGGACTTGTGTGAGCATGGAATTTTGGTTTTGTTCCAATCTCCAGAGTTGTTTAGCCAGAAGGGCTAGGTGAAATTCTTCGGGTGATCGAAAACCGATTCCTCCATCTTTTTTCGACAAGCAGAGTTTATCCCAAGCTAACCAGTGCATACCTTTGGAATTAGAGCCAGAGCTCCACCAAAATTTTGAAATTGCACTAGTGATCTTTTTACAAAGTCCTTAGGAAGAAGTTAACACAACATTGGGAATGTCGGCATTGCGAAGGCTACAAATTTGAGCATAATTTCTTTCCAGGCTTTAGAAAGATATTTTGCAGTCCATCGATTTACTTTTTGATGCAGATTGTCTTGCACATATGCAAAAATCTGATTTTTCAATCCTTGAAGTTGTTCCGGGATGCCTTAGTATTTCCCATTTCCACTTTCGGTGGAGATCCTAAGAATTTTTTTCAGGTTCTCCTTATTGTCCTGAGGCACTTTTTTCCTGAAAGTGATAGCTGATTTTCCAAAGTTGATTCTTTGTCCTAAGGCATTCCCATATAACTCAAGTATAGTAGGTAGGCTACTACATTGCTCTAGATCAGCTTTTCAGAAGAAAAAGCTGTCATCTGCAAAAAGAAGATGCTACATTGGGGGGCTTGCATGGGTCACTTTGAGTCCGGTGATCTGTCCCGAGTTTTCTGCTTGCTTGATGTTAGCTATAAGGACTTCTGTACAGAGGATAAAAAGGTATGGCGATAGAGGATCCCCTTGCCGAAGTCCTCTGCTTGGGATGATGTGGCCGGTTGGGTTCCCATTTATTAGCACACTATATGAGACCGAACGTACACACTTCATCACTCAGATTATCCATTTCTCACAAAATCCCATTTTCAATAAAGTTGCTTCGAGGAAATCCCATTCCACTCTATCGTAGGCTTTACCCATGTCAGTTTTGATTGCCATGAACTCTTTCTTGCACCAGTTGTGGGTTTTTAGGGCATGGAAGACTTCTTGTGCTAATAGAATAGTTTAAGATGTACTTTTACAAAGATGGAGATATTATAAATAATTTTATATTATCTCTCAATGCAAATTTTCTTTTAAAACATTATTTCCTTTTAGTTATTTATTGGAATTCAATTTTAAATATCAATTTTTAAATTATAACAACGTTATTAATAAGATGTGTTCTATTTGAAACAAACACTATTAATAAGAAGTTGATAAATCATACTTAAATAAAATTAAAAAATCGTTTCACATTTTTTTACAATGTCAATCTATGTGTAATGTTCTTTAATACTATTCAAGTTCAACTTTTAGAGTAATTAGTGACTTATATTTCTGAATATATGATAAGATCTCTTAATATATAATAAGATCTCTGAAGTTGCGAGCATATGCATCACGAAAATATTTTTGTATACATAACAATCATATATATGTCCAAAGATGTGATTCAATGATTGTTCACAAAAAATGAAATTAAGTCGATGATATGTTGAATGTCTCCATTTTTTAATGCAATCAAACCAATAATTTTTTGATCATTATCTTTATAAGTCGACAATAATATAACTATATATACATATATATTTCAACCAAGTTATATATTATTGACTAAATACTACAGATAAACAAGCATAATGATAACTTGAGTAAATATATGTATTACATAATATATTAACATAATAATACCGTTGATCATGAGAAATCATAACAATATAAATATCATTGTGAAAATAATTTTTAAGTTCGCACAAACGTGCGCCACGTAGTATTATTTAACTAAGATTTAAAATTTTATATTAAAAAGTTTGAATGGAACAGTTTTAGAAGACACTATTTAATATCTTATTTTTTGTCAACAACTATTTAATGTCTTTAATTTTAACAATATCTCTTTTTGACAAATAATTTTAGTAATTTATTTTTCAAGGAAAAATTATTTATATGTTTATTTATTGTCAACAATGTATAAAACCAGGGAGTAAATTAGGAGTAGTCGGCCCAATACCAAAAATCCCAATTTAACCGTCAAAAAACCTTCTTCTTCTTGTGCCCTACATCTTCTCCGATCGAATTCTACTCTGCTTCGCCTTCGGGGACTAGCTTAATCTTCCAATCGGTGTTGGGTTCTTCTTCATCTCATCGATATGGCTTCAGGTCTGTTTACTTTTTTTTTTTTCTTTCTTTCAATCATCTACCGTGAATCTTTTAGGGTTCAGAGCTCCCAAATTGATTGATTCTTGTGTAATATTGGTAGATGCTGATATGGAGGACTATGGATTCGAGTATTCCGACGAGGAACAAGAGGAGCAAGATGTTGACATTGAGAACCAGTATTACAACTCCAAAGGTATGGTCGAGACAGAACCTGAAGATGCACTTTCCGGGTTTGCTGAGGTTGTTAAGATGGAACCAGACAAGGCAGAGTGGTAAGATCCCGGACAAGTTCTCTAGCTCTTGCTCTAGAGGAAGTTGGAACTAGTTTTGAAAGAGATAGAGATGTTCTTTTTGATATTTCAATAGGATAGTCATTACGTGTGCATTCAAAGCTCTAATATTCTGTTTGAAGTTTTGTCTTTTAGGCTGTATTCCTAAGATTCATTGCCTCTAATATTCTGTTTGAAGTTTTTTTAAACCATCCGTGGTCTATTTCTTTGTCAGGGGTTTCAAAGCTCTTAAGCAGACCGTCAAAATTTACTATCGACTTGGTAGATACAAAGAGATGATGGATGCCTATAGAGAGATGCTTACTTATATCAAGTCAGCAGTGACCAGGAACTACAGCGAGAAATGTATAAACAATATCATGGATTTCGTCTCTGGATCTGCTAGCCAGAACACTGGCCTGCTTCAAGAGTTTTACCAGACCACTTTGAAAGCCCTTGAAGAGGCTAAGAATGAGGTGTCAAATCGTTTTTGTATATGCTAATACTATTTCTTGTTCTCAATTGTTAGGAGATGTGACGTATTGGTTTCTTTTGCAGAGACTATGGTTCAAGACAAATCTAAAGCTCTGCAACATTTGGTTTGACATTGGTGAATACAGACGAATGACTAAGGTATAAGCTGGTTTAGTTAAATCGTTTCATTATAGCCTACAATAACATCTATTTTATTGTTTGCCAGATCCTGAAGGAACTACATAAATCTTGTCAAAAGGAAGATGGAACTGATGATCATAAGAAAGGAAGTCAGCTGCTTGAGGTGTATGCAATTGAAATTCAGATCTACACTGAAACAAAGGACAACAAAAAGCTTAAGGTTACGAGTTCTTACCTTAATTTTTCAGATTCCGCAATTTTATTGTTGCATTCTCTCTTTTCTATTTCTTTTGTGACTAACACCTTTTGAAAGAATGCAGCAACTATACCAGAAAGCACTTGCTATCAAATCTGCCATACCTCATCCTAGGATCATGGGCATAATCCGTGAGTGTGGTGGCAAAATGCACATGGCAGAACGTCAGTGGGCAGAAGCTGCCACAGACTTCTTTGAGGCTTTCAAAAATTATGATGAAGCTGGCAACCAAAGGCGTATTCAGTGCTTAAAGTATGTCTCCTATTACCTTCTCACTCTTTATTATTATCTCGTATCTTATATCCTCTCGTCTTTGATTGTTACTATATATATATTATGTGATGAACAAAGCAAAGCAGTATTGTTTAGAGTTATGATTTTTTGTTTTGTTTGGCTTTGCAAAGGTATCTTGTTCTTGCAAATATGCTGATGGAATCAGAAGTTAACCCATTTGACGGTCAAGAGGCAAAGCCGTAAGTCAAATTCGCTATTTATTATCATTGTTTGTAAATCTCATTTCTGGTTCTCTGTTTCATATAGTTGGTTGTATTCTACAGGTACAAGAACGACCCTGAGATCTTAGCAATGACGAATCTGATTGCAGCATATCAACGAAACGAAATTATAGAGTTTGAGAAAATATTAAAGGTAATAAAGTTCATTCTTTGATTTATACCTAGAAGCGATTGTTACTCATGGAATGGTTTTGGAATGCAGAATAACCGGAGAACGATAATGGATGATCCATTCATCAGAAACTATATGGAAGATCTGCTGAAGAAGGTGAGAACACAGGTGTTGCTGAAGCTGATAAAGCCGTACACGAAGATTAAGATTCCGTTTATATCAAAGGAGCTGAACGTGCCGGAAAAGGATGTGACGGAGTTGCTGGTGTCGCTGATACTGGACAGCCGAATCGATGGGCACATTGATGAAATCAACCGTTACTTGCTGAGAGGTGACAGTGCTAATGGAAGGAAGCTTCACAAGGCGGTTGATAAATGGAACACACAACTTAAGTCTCTGTCTATGAGTATCACCAACCGAGTTTGTTAATTTCCCTCCACCTCTCTTCTGGATAGTTGTCGCGGTTTAACCTTTTCTTGTTGGTGGATTATTTTGTACTTAGCTGGATTGATTAAGTTACTATGTTATTCTTAAAATTCAGTTTTCCTAAATCTTACTCTTGTTATAACCTTCAAAATCTCTGTCTGAAAATTAAAGATTAGTCAGTTCAGACTTTGTCACCGGTTGAAAAGAGATTGTGGACTTAACTCTGGACAACAACAAAAAAGAAAGATGTCAAAGATTCGACTGAGACCATATGTCATGTACTTTTGCGGCAAGATAAGTATGTGCTTCTCTGATCTCTAAAATCCCCATCATTGTGTATCCTCCATTGAGAATCATAACATTCTCGTGAAGAAAAGATGGCAACTTTGTCTTCACAGGAAACACAGCAGTTTACAACATCCGTAGGGGATCCAGAACCAACGTTAAGATTTTGGGACATTAGATGATTTAGTAAAGATTTCACTGGAATCTCTATAAACCCTTGCAAACGAGATCCACCTATGACGACCGCGCGAAACCGTTCGATACAAAAGTGGTCAAGGAGATTAATGCAACAAAGCTGAAATGACCGGTTCTGGAAGTAAGCCAGGAGAATTATCTATGGCCGGATTTTGATCCTGAGATGGTTACTTTCGAGTATGTCATGTCCATGATTATTGTGATTAACGAGAATGGTAAGCTAGCTCTCCTCACATTTTAGTGATTGCAAGATATGAACTTTAACCCGTTCTTTGGAACCCAGATTCACAGCCCTGCAGCGCACTGACCCTAACCCCTTACCGTGGGAGAAAATTAGTGACAAGTTGTCACATAAAAAATTGACTTTTTATGTGACAACCCGCCCCGTGGAACCCAGGCTCACAATCATACAAGACACCGACCTTAACCCCTCACCGTGGAAAAAAATTATCAACATCCACCGGTAGGTTTTGGTGCGCTTGACGTTACTCAAACCCAAAACCTCACCCTTTAACAACTCTTCCAAAAGACAAGCTGTCACCAATTAATCTACAACCTACCAGTGGATGTGGAGGAGTTTTTTCCCACGGTGAGGAGTTAGGGTCGGTGCCCTGTCTGAGTTTTAGAGAAACAGAGGGAGTTTATGTGGAGAGTTTGCTCAAGAACATGAAGAACATTAAGGGAGAGAGGAGATAGATCCAAGAGAGAGAGAGAGAGAGTTTAGGGAAGAAGAATTATTTATTCTCTTGCCTTATTTAGGAACCTAATACAGAGTATTTAAAGACAAACAATAGGCACAAGTTTCCAAGGAAAAAAAAAGAGGAGAGAGGTCTGGTCGGTTCAGACAAAAAATGAGAGGTCCTAAGCCTTAACCAAACATGTGATTTTTGGTTCAAACCCTCTCAAACGGATCTCTACTTCTTCTGCCGACATGAAACCATTTAAATAAGTCTCCTTTGGTCTCTTAGGTATCTTTGAACAAGGCAGATGGATGATTGCACCAGAAGGTATCTTTTATGTTGTACGAACAACCTTGGTTCTCAAGGTAACTCCAAACTTAATTAATCCGAGCATCCATTCTCCTTGTTCTTTATTGCTTCATCTCAACACTCTCCTTCAAGCTGGACCATAGGGACTGGTCAAGATTGGAAACCATGGAACATTCCCTCATTAAAACCTTAGCTTGGAAAAACCACATGGGATAAAAACCAAACTAAGGAAAAAGAGTAGAACACTTCATGGCTAAGAGAATCTGTGAGATGGGAGTTCCATGAGTCCAATTTGGAATGTATGGACTCACGGACGTTAGATCTTGCTGCCTTGGTTAAGATGTCTCCAACTGATCTTCACTTCTAGTGTAACATGGCAAGATGATTTGCTGCTCCACAGCTTGTCTGACCTTAGGAAGTCCATCTCAATGTGTTTAGTCCTCTCATGGAACACACTGTTGGAAGCTATGTGAATTGCTGCTTGGTTGTCACAATACATGGTGATGGGAGTTGTAGTTTCTATGTCCAAGTCCCTTAGCCGGTTTTTGATCCAAATGAGCTCACTAGTGAGCTTCCTCATTGCTCTATTTTATGCTTAACCACTTGAACACGACACAATCTTCTACTTCTTTCTCTTGCAAGTGACTAGATTTCCTCCAATGAAGGTGCAATAACCGGTTGTGGACCTCCTGTCAAATTTATTACCAGCCCAATCTGCATCACAATACCCCACAATCTCAGTACTCTTGATACATCCTAGCCATTCTCCTATATTGCTTGACATCTCCATCGGGCTTGTATTCAATCTCCCCCTCACGCAATACTTTGTAACCATCTTCTAGTTGTGTTTTGGCTGCTCTTCCACCTAAATAACTTGCCTCACTCAACAAATCAAGTATGTACTTCTTTTGGGATAAGAACAGTCCCTCTTTAGATCGGCATATATCAATCCTTAGGAAGTACTTTAATTCACCCAAGTCTTTGATATCAAATGATGATCTAAGAAAAGCTTTGGTTAAGAGGATACCTCCTTGTCACTTCCTGTGATGATTATATCATCCACATACACTAGGATAACCACAATTCCTTGTGGACTTGTGAGAGTGAAGAGTGTGTGATCAGCCTCAGATTTCAAAAATCCTCTTACATTGAGGGTGGCACTAAGCTTATGGTACCAAGTCCTTGGTGATTGCTTCAACCCATAGATGGTTTTCTTTAGTCTAAGGATATTTCTAGGCTTGACAAGATTCTCTAGGCCAGGAGGTGGTCTCATGTAGACTTCATCTTCAAGCTCTCCTTGTAGGAAAGCATTCTTCACATCCATCTGCCAAAGATCCCACTCCAAGTTGACAGCTAAGGAGATAATGATCCTTATGGTGTGAAGCTTAGCTACTGGTGAAAAGGTGTCAAGATATTCTTCTACATAAGTCTAAGTAAACCCTCTTGCAATAAAGTCTTGTATTGCGTCTCTCCACAGTACCATCATCATTGTATTTGATTGTAAGGATCCACATGCTTGTCACTGTCTTGTTGCCTTTTGGAAGCTCCACTTCATACCAAGTGTTATTTACAATCATGGCATTGGTTTCATTCCCAACTGTGTCTCTCCACTCTTTGTGTTCCATGGCTTCTTCATAAGACCTTGGGATGTACTCATTGTCCAATTCTCCAATGAACACCACATGTTCCTGAGGATACTAAGCTAGAGAGCACGCTGCTCTAATGAGATGGGCTACTGCTTGGGAATTGAAGTAGACTCTTGTGTTGACCCAATTGGAGGTGGATGTCTAATCATGGTGCTCATTCTCAATGGTTGAACATTTTCTTCATTTGATGTTCTGACATGGTGGTGTTTTTATGTTTTAACAAGGTATAAATATCCTAAGCAAATAACTGTCAAATTAACCCTTAATTCTAACACACAATAAACTCTTGCCAAGAGAGATCAGGTGTAATACTTAAGGATTGAATCCACAGAGAACAATGACACACAATAGATTTCTTATTTCAAAAGACTAAGCTAGGTAACTATATATATTGGTGACAAGTAATCAAATTAAAAAAATATTCCTTATTAGAAGGTATAGATGCAAAATGGAAATATGCTAATAATGTAAATATGAAAATATGCTAATAAATTAACTAGATGCAAATGAAAATATGCTAGATCTATGGTTTAA